>PVIW01000109.1:537237-802912 GCA_004026585.1 Noctilio leporinus
GGTGTCTCTTTTTATGTACAAAGAAACATTGGAAATACCAGTTCCCTAGGGTCACACTTCACACTTTTAAATCTGTGATCCCAGATAGGCTTTCTACATGTATGTTAAGAAAAAAAAGTTTCTTAAGTTTAATACATCAAAGTCTCATTCTGACCCTTTTAAACCTTGTAATGTTAGCAGTGATACTAATACCCAATAAAACACTAGCATTCAGACTATTAGGGAAAAAATGGCCTTGCCAATAACTCAGAAATCCTTTCTTTCAGGATTTAGAAGTTAGGTCGTTCCTTCTGTGAGTCGATGGCTGGCCAGCTTCCAAATTTAGCTTTTCAGTCTTAGTTATCTTTTACATTTCACCCCTTAGCCTTCACTCCAGGATTTCCTCCATTATTAAAGCAAGGCTTTTAACACCCCAACATGAAACCATTTAATTCCTTACATTTTCTTATTAGTTAGCTAAATAGACTTAAAATACCAGTGTTTTTAACCTGTCTTAAAAGTACATTATAGCTCAGGCTGGTAGCACAGTGGATTAGGTGCCTGGCCTGTGAAGGTCGCTGGTTCAATTCCCAGCCAGGGCACATAACCAGGTTGCAGGCCAGGTCTCCAGCCAGGTCTTAGCTGGAGGCAGATGAAAGGCAACCATACATTGATGTCTCTCTTCCTCTATGCTGCTCTCCCTTCCTCTCTGGAAATAATAAAATCTTTAAAAAAAAAAATGCATTAGAGCACTACAGTTTGCTGTATGGGGTAAGGGGGAGGGATTAGAAAGTGACCAAACAAGGCTCCCTGCCTCTGACCCTCTAATGGAAGAGTCCTCCCCCCTCTTGCCGCTTGCCTTGGGCAACAGAATAGCAGGAGCCGGGTTGTGTTTGTTCTGACATGAGCCTCAAGAAACCTCAGGAATCAGCTCTGCCTGCTCCCTTCCACATGCTGATCTTCTGTCCCTGTCACCACCGCCATGTGACTAAGTCCAAGCTAGCCTGCTGGCAGATGAGAGGCCATGTGGAATGGGGTAGAAGCTAAGCCATCTTGGAACAGTCATTCCACCTCCGACTGGCAGCTAACCACAGGCCTACGAACAGGACCAGCAAAGATCGGCCGAGTGTGGCCTGCACCAGCAGAGCCCTGAGCTGAGCCCGGCCCAAACTGCCAACCTAGAGCACTGTGAGATAAATAAATGCATTTATTTATTTACGCTAAATGGTTTACACTACTGAGGGTTTAGATGATCTGGTATATAGCCAAAGGTAAGGAAAGCAAAGGTTAAAATATTTATCTCATCCACAAAAAAGTTAATTTTGTAAATGTATGTTTTCTCAACTACCTTTCCCCACTTTAAATATCCAGGCAACTGGGCTTCTTAGGGCTGCATCTGATTTACTTCGGTCCTCTTGACAGGAATCCATTGTAAAACCTCTGTTACTAACTTTTTGATTTTTTTAAGTAGTGTATTATTTTGTGATTTCAGAAAATCAGTCCATGGAAAATGCTGGAACCTCTTTGCTTCATATTTCAATTATAAATATTTCCTTACCCATAGCACAGAAAAATGTTTGAAAATGTCTTTAACCATTGGCTAAAACCACATGGTATGGTGTTCCGACTTGGTGATATAATGGAAGTGGCGTGTCTGAAGTCTCAATTGATGTCACCATGTGTACTGATAGGCAGTAGTGAGCATATTTCATCTCCATAGATGCTATTTTCCTCTGGTGGTTTCTACCCAGGGATGACGCCCACAGTTGAAGTTAGGTTAATAATCTAAAGGCGGGGAAGTTTTCACTCAAACTCTTTGAAGGGATGACTGTTGGAGCAGCTCACCTGTGCTTCTTAGGACAATTTCTGACAGCATGCTCGATGTGTCTAGCCTTGGATAGGAGCTAGTCAACTGGCTTGTTACTAGAAATGTGTGAACAAGTGAGGAAGTATAATAACTAATAACAAGGTTGCTAATATACAATCAATATTAAAAATCACCTGTATTGTTCAAAACAAAGAGCATTTTTAAGTGTACTATTCACATCCAAACTTTCAGAAATCCAGAACAAATGTAACCCAAGCTGACAAGATTTCCACGCAGACACTGCGTAGCACTAACACACAGCTCCGCCTCTTGCCTCTCCTCAGACCAGAGCAGCGACCCCACTTCCTCCTAACAGACTCCAACAGAACTTGGAACCCTGGTGAAAAGGCAGTTACCTTCAAAAACGGCCCCTATCTGGCTCAACTGGCTAGAGACATTTGCACAGATAAGACGTTTTCTTATTTTCTGCTCCTCTCCTAAGCCATGGCCGCAACAAGAGGCAGGGATGACAGTATGTTCCTCTGTGGCTGCTCCCGGGTCTTTCCTTAGCCTAGATGTCTGTGGCCTCTTCATATCAGGAACCAGAGGTAACACAGCGGGCTATGTTCGGGCCAGGCCACCACTCACATCTCACCTGAGCAGCCCTCTATCCCCTCCCGTGGTGTGCGTGCATGTGTGTGTAAAGGGTTCATGTAGGAGGGAGGAGCTTCCTTCCCCAAGCAGAAACAGGCTGAAGAGGGGAGAAGCCTGGTGGGGGGTCCTATTCACACCCCAGGCAGCTGGGTGGGCATCGAGTGTGGGTGCTGCCCTCTGCTGAGGTTTATACTGAGCCCTGGAGGTGAATTTTATTTTCCTTGTGTGGGGGTCTGTGTGGACACAGAGCTGGGCCTGAACCTGGAGCAGAAGATGCCATGGGCAGAAGCAGCAGCAGCTATCGGGTTGGGCAGGGCTTGAGGCCTTTAGATCAGTGGCTGGTCTCTGTCATTGCAGAACTCCACCCAGGTCATCAAAGAATAGCAGCTAGTCAACAGATACCCTGGCTCTATCTCCACCAGTGAGGCAGGCCACGCCATTGAGGTCCAAAGTAACTGTGGCCATCCACGGATGTCTGGGGAATAAGGGCCAACGGATGGCCAGAGAAGGACACCAGTTCTGAACCGCCGGCTCCGCGGGCAGCTCATGATTTCTGACTCCAACCTGGAACACTGGGCCCATGTAAAGGAACCGGGCCGAAGGAGGAGCTGGAGCCTGAGGAGGATCTGGAGCCTAAGAAGGCAGAGACCAAGGGTAAGGAGTTGGTGCTGGTGGGGTGGGATGGAGGGTGGAGGTGCATGTAAGCTTGTGGGCACTAGACTGGGAGCATCCACAGAGCTGGGCAGGCCTCCGACCACCCGAGTGCTGGGCTGCTTGTGGGGAGGACGTCCCGCAGTGGGTCCGGGGCTATGGATTCTCTGGAAGGTTCTGGCTGTGTTCTCTCTGGGGCGGGGGCATGTGTAATGCAGGCACAGGGGTGAGCATTACGCCTCTCGCAACTCCAGCACCAGCCCAGGAGGCAGAGCCGCTCCTGCATCCGCACTTGTCACCCATCCCGATGGGCTCCGTGTCGGGGCAGACCACAGGCTCCTCCAGACCTGGAGGGATGTCCACCTCCAGCAGTCACGCTACTTCCAACAGTCCCCCAGCTGCGGCTCTGGAGCTCTGGCCTGTGCAGCGTCTCCTGACCGGACGGAGGCCCCCACCCGCGCCTGAGGCGCCCTCCCTCCAACCTGCCCCGGTTCCTGGCGCAGAGGAGCAGCTGCCTCTGCAAGGCGCCGCGGGGTGAGCCGGCCCGCCAGCCGCGAACCTGCTCTCTCTCCCACCAGGGGCATCTGTTTTACCCCCCTTTGACTTTTTCTTTTATTTCCTTTAATTGTCATGTTTTTCGATTTTCCATGGCATGACTCATTTTAAGTAATAAGAGTTATTGCTTATCTTATAAATGATGCCATTCCTGAGGATGATGTGCGTTCATGACGCTGTGCAAGCACCACCACCACTGTCCAGTGGCAGGAGGCTGCGTCACCCCTACAGGCAACCCTGCACCAGGACTCTCCCCACTCCTCCTGCCCCCTGGTGACCCCTGATCTACTTTCTGCCTGTGCTCCTTTACCTTTTCTGAATGTTTCCTATAAATAAAATCTGATAACAGATGCCTTTTTTTGTTTGCTCACGTTTTTGTTTGTTTTTTTGTAATTTAAAAGGGTAATCCCAGATAGAGATCAGAAGAAAAGAAGCCCTTTTAGTGAGTGTGTGTGTGACTTCAGGGTACAGATGGCTTTGTCAGGGCCAGAAGTCAGTCAGGCCACCGTTGGCTCTTGCAGGCATGCAAAACAAAAGTGAGAAAAATGTAGAAATCTGGAAAGACAAACCACGAGCTGGAGAATAACTATAATAGCATAAATATAATAAAAAAAGAAACTTGGGAGATCAGGTGATTCCCTGAGGCCCCGCCACACCCAACTTTCAGACCCACCCAAGCTATTTCCAGTGGCTTTTCCATACCAATGTCTTGTCTTGCCCTATGCTTTAGATTGTTCTAAATTCTCTCAAGCAGAATCTGGCTTCGGTGAGCCCCATACCTCTCACTAAGTTGCTCCCAGGCCTGATGCTAGCAGCAGCCAGCCTGAGTTCATAGCCTGGCCTCACCTGGTCACCTCCAAGACCAGCACAAGGAGAAGCCATTTATAGACCACTTTGTAGCTTACATTGTATGACTCCAGACAGAACACAGGCAGTGGCCAATCTTGCACATGCTAATATGAATCAAGGCTCAACTACAACAGGAGGGTACCCACACAGTAGGTGCACCTTAAGTACCCAGCTTGGGTGATAGGGGAGGTTGTGCCACTGGACCCTACAGGACACCTACTACAACAGGCCACTCTAACCACCATGGAAGACATAGCAGCTCTACCTAACGCACGGAAACAAGCACAGGGAGGCTGCCAGTATAAGCAAAGAAACATGGCCTAAATGAAAGAATAGAACTCCAGAAAAAGAGCTGAACAAAGTGGACATGAGCAAGCTACTAGATGCAGAGTTTAAAGCACTGGTGATAAAAATGCTCAAAGAACTCAGCAGGGACCTTAAAAAAGATTCAGTCAGAAACAGAAATGAAGGATATACTAATTAAAATAAAGGACAATTTATAGGTAATCAACAGTAAAGTGAATGAAACTGAGCATCAAAACCAGAGTTTGGAATATAAGGGGGAAAAAAAGAAAAGAAAAGAAAAAGGCCAGCCCTGGCTGGTGGTACAGTGAATATGAACCCAAAGGTCACTGGTTCGATTCCCCAGCCAGGTCACATAATGAGGTTGCAAGCCAAGTCTCCAGCCTGGCTTCTTTAAAAAGAAAAGAAAAAAAAAAAAAAAAAAAAAGGCCAATCAGAGCAGGAAGAAGAAAAAAGAATCCAAACAAACAAATATAGCGTAAGGAACCTCTGGGGTGGAACTTGCAAATCTCTTATCTTCTCCTGGAGGTGATGTCTAAATTTTTTATAATAGATATATGACTTTTGAAGTTCTAAAAATATTAAAGTCATATGTTTAATGTTACCCATTTGTCCCTTATCTATGAAGTAAAGAACATTATTTTTATTCGTAAAGAATTTAGGGCAAGAAAAATATTATAATACAATTAAGAAATTCCAAAGCAATTCAGAATCAGATAAAGGACAAAGTCCTTCCAGTGGGGGGAGTCCTGACAGGGACAGAGTGCTTACTATTTTAGCCTGTGTGTGCACATTGTGTTAGCATATGCACATGTGTGCACCTCTGTTCCCACACTCACATGTGTTTGTGGGTTCCTGTTTGTGTTCACATGTTTGTGCATGTGCATGTGTGGATTTTGTTCGGGGAGGATCCCCCGGTGTGTGCCCTTCTGCACCCTCATTTCTACAGGGGTGGAAACTGCCAGTCAGCCCTCTTCCTCCATGGCATTTTCTGTGTCCTTGTATCAGAATTTCTGGAGGCTCTATGATATGAAACATGAGCCATTTTTCAATTTTTCATTCCCATCATTGTGCTTGGTCTTCTGGTATGGCCAACCTGGGCCCACTTTCACGCAGACTTTCTTGGAAGGCTCTTGAGGAGGTCTGGGAGGGCTCGGGGTGTCAGAGATGCACAGGGAGAGGCTGAGTTGTGGTACTAGGGTGAGGACCAGTTTTCCTTCACATGCTTGACCAGAAACAGCATTTCTATGCAGAATCCTTTCAACACATGGGCAAATCTTAGTCTGTTTTAGTTGGATGAACTCTGCTGCCCTCAACCTGACAACTCTGAGATCCCACTCCTCCTCAAAGGTCTGCAGGTCCCACACAGGTAGTAGCTGGCCTTGCTGTACCCTGAGACTTTTGCTGAGTGGCCTCTGGCCAAGAAAGTTGACTAGGTTTGATTGTGTGGACACTACTGGTGAACATCACTTGCCCCTACTGGTGACTTACTAAGAACCTGCTCACACAACCTGCATGCAACCAGAGGCTCTTTCAGAGGTTGAGCAGGCAAGCAGAAGCAGACCTTGCAGTGACTTGATTCTTTTGCTGACCTGACCCCAGTCTGAGTACTGGTAAAAGTTGACATTAATTCATGACTTGGCCCCTCCCACATGCACCCAGCAAGAAGCCGCCACAAACTGTGGATCACTTTGTAAATCCAAAGAGGTATGCCAGGGTCAGTCACATGCAGTCTCTAACATTGATCTGCACCAGGATACTTCCTAAGAGGCCCCAGGAACAACGCACCTAAAGGTTGTCTTCAGTCCACATTAGAGCATGACCTAATTGGCTCCAGAAGGGATACATCCAAAGACAGATTGGTACACCATCTCAGGTGGACCAAATTATGTTTTGTGAGGTCAGCCCTAGCATCACAGTTTACACCCTGTGGCCTGGGGCTGTCCTCATAGTCAACCAGCCTGGGGGTCAATTCCACCCATGAATGGGCCAAAGGCTATTGAGACCCAAATATAATAGGAGGGCTCACAAACCCCCGCCCCTCAAGTGACATTTCAGGAACATCTAGCTCAGGTCATTAAAGAGGAGCTCCACAGGACACCTACTATATAAGGCCACCACCAAAACTGTGATACATAGCAGACCTACCTGATACACAGAAGCAGCCAAAATGGGGAGACAAAATATATGCTCCAAATAAAAGAACAAGAGAAATCTCCAGAAAAAGTACTAAATGAAATGGCAGCAAACAATCTACAAAACACAGAGCTCAAAACAATGGTTATAACGGTGCTGAGGAACTTAGAAGATGAATGGATGAAGTCAGTGAAAATTTAAACATAGATAGTAAGCATATAAAAGGATATATAAACCATCAAAAAGAACCAGCCAGAAATTAAGAATACAGTATCTGAAATGAAGAATACACTAGAAGGAATCAACAACAGATGAGATGAAGCATAGAATCAAATTAGTGATTTAGAAGATGAGTTAGCAGAAAACTCCCAATCACAGGAACAAAAAAATAATTTAAAAAGATGAAGATAGTCTGAGGAACCTCTGGGACAATGTCAAGTGTAACAACATGTGCATCATAGGGGTACTGGAAGTAGAAGAGAGAGAGAGCAAGAGTTCTAAGACCTATCTGAAGAAATGACTGAATGTGTTCCTAACCTGGTGAAAAAAAGGACATAAAAATCCAGGAAGATGGCCCTGGATGGTGGCTCAGTGGATTGAGCACCAGCCTGCAAACCCAAGTGTCACTGTTTCAATTCCCAGTCAGGACACATTCCCAGGTTGCAAGCCAGGTCTCCAGGCAGGTCTCCAGGTAGGTCTCCAGGCAGGTCCCCAGCTGGAGGCAGGTGAAAGGCAACCATACAGTAATGTTTCTCTCCCTTTCTTCCTTCCTCCCTTCCCCACTCTCTGAAAAATAATGAATAAAATGTAAAAAAAATAATAATATGTAAATGTTTTGACCTAAAAATAAATGAATTATTAAAAAAGAAGTCTAGGAAGAGATTCCCAAATTAGATGAACCAAAAGACACAAGCACCAAGACACAACATAATTAAAATGGTAAAGATGGAAGAAAAAGCAAGAGAAAGACAGTTACCCACAAGGCAGCTGCCATAAGCCTGTCAGCAGATTCCTCAAACAACCATTTCAGGCTAGGAGAGACTGGCATGAAATTTTCAAAATGATAAAAACCAAGACCACTCAGCAATGCTATCATTTAAAATTGAAGGCAAAATGTAGAGCTTACCAGAGAAGAGGCTAAATGAGTTCATGAACAGCAATACAACAGATATTAAAGAAACTTAAAGTCTTTAAAAAAAATTCTCAATTGAATATTAGCCAACCAAAAACCAGCAATACATTAAAAAAACTGTACAACATGATCAAATGGGATTTATTCCTGAGGCTTATGGTTGATATAATATCCTCAAATCAATTAACAGGATACCCCACATAAACAAAATGAAGAATAAAAATTATATGATCATATCAATAGATGCAGATAAAAAGCATTTGACAAAATCCAGCACCCTAATTTATTATGAAAAAAAATTCTCAGCCAAGTGGTAATAGAAGCAACATACATCAATATAATAAAGGCCATATACCACAAGTCCATAGCAAACATCATACTCAACAAAGGAAAACTAAAAACATTTCCCTTAAGATTAGGAAAAAGACAGGGATGTCCACTTTTATCACTAATATAGTACTGGAAGTCCTAGCCACAACAATCAGACAAGAAAAAGAAATAAAAGATATCCAAATTGAAAAAAGGAAGAAGTGAAGTTGTCATTAATTGCAGATGACATGATACTATATATAGACTCCTAAAGATCACACTAAAAAACTACTAGCACTAAAAAATGAATTCAGTCAAATAGCAGAATACAGTAATTATAAACTAATTGCTTGCATTTTTATACACTAATAATGACCTAATAGAAAGAGAAATTAAAAAACAATCCCTATTTACAATTGCATAAAAAATACTGAAGAACAAATGTAGCCAAGGAAGTCAAAGACCTGTACCTGGAAAATTATAAGACACTGAAGAAAAAATTAAAGAAGATATAAATAAATGGAAGTATATACAATGTTCATGGACAAGAAGAATTAGCATCATTACAATGCCCATACTACTCAAAGCAATCTATATAGGTTCAATGCAATTCCTATTAAAATACCAATAACACTTAAATAGAACAGGAACTGGCAATCCAAAAATTTACATGGAAACGTAAGAAATCCCAACTAGCCACAACAATCTTCAGAAAAAAGAATGAAGTCTGATATTTAATAATATTACAAGGGTATATTAATCCAAACAGCATGGTACAGGCATAAAAACAGACACATAGATCAAAGGAACAGAACTAGAAATACACCCTTACCTATAAGACCAATTAATACATAATCGAGGGTCAAGAACACAGAAAGGGGTAAAGACAGTCCCTTCAATAAGTGAATATATGGAACCTTATGTTCACTGCAGCATTATTTATAATAGCCAGCCTATGGAAGCAACCCAAGTGTCCATCAACAGAACAGTGGCAGTACATAGATACAATGAAATATTACTCTGACATAAAAATGAATGAAATCTAGCCCTGGCTGGTGGCACAGTGGATAAGGTGTCAACTTGTGAATGCAAAGGTCCTGGTTCGATTTTCAGCCAGGGCACATGATGAGGTTGCGAGCCAGGTCTCCAGCCAGGTCTGTAGCTGGAGGCAGGTGAAAGGCAACCACACATTGATGTTTCTCTTCCTCTCTTCCCCTCTCTCTAAAAATAAGTAAATAAATAAAATTTAAAAAAAAATGAAATCTTATGATTTGCAACAGCATGGGAAGACCTAGAGAGTATTATGCTAAGTGAAATAATTCAGTCAAAAAGAGACAAATACCATATGATTTCACTTATATGTGGGATCCAAAGAACAAAATAAACAAACAAACCAAACAGAAATGGACTCATAGATACAAAGAACAGATTTAGTTTGCCAAAACAGAAGCAGTATTGGGGCAATGGATGAAAAAGGTGAAAGGACTAATAACTTCAAATTTATTAGTCCTGGCTGGTGTGGCTCAGTGGACTGAGCACCCAGCCTGTGAACCAAAGGGTCACAGGTTTGATTCCCAATCAGGGCACATGCCTGGGTTGCTGGCCAGGTTCCTGGTTTGGGCCATACCAGAGGCAACCACACATTGATGTTTCTCTCCCTTTCTTTCTCCTTCCCTTCCACTCACTCTAAAAATAAATACATAAAATATTTTTTAAAAGAAGTTCAAATTAATAATTATAAAAATAGTCACAGGAACGTAATGTACAGCATAGAGAATATTGTCATACCATCGTAATCATTATGTATGGTGTTAGGTGGATACTGGAAATATTAGGGGGAGTACTTTGTAAAGCATATGATTGTCTAACTAATATGCTGCACACCTGAAACTAATACAAAATAATGTAGACTGCTATTGAAAAAGAAAATTTAAATGTAAAACAATCATAGTTCAAGGTAGATAAATGAAAAAATGTAGGGTCTACCAAAGAAGAAAAATAATTTAAAGGTCACTAACTTCTACCACTGTAGTTGAAAAAGAAAAATGAAATTACACAAAAGTATGAGTTTTAAATATATTTGCAAACTGGCCTAAGAGTGGAAACATGGTCCATTATCCCTTACATCGCTGGAGAGCTATATAAACCTACAGTCCCAGAGGCACCATTAACAAAATCACAGAGGGTCAAATAAATTCAGATACATGATTTAGGTGCTTTAAAAGTGCCTATCAGGTAAAAAGGCTAAATAAAAGTAGGTAGGGAGAATAAGATGATGACTAAATCTGTTTTAATGTCCTAAACTATAGGATTTTAGAAAATATATTTAAATATATACACATTATCTTTATGATATACATTCTATGAATATATTAATTCGTTTTGCAATATAATATTTTTATAATATACATTAATCTTTATATTGTGTATATCTTTATAACAAAAATTTTATAGAAATGATTTCCCTAATGAATATATTAATTCTTTTTGCAATATAATATTTTTATAATATACATTAATCTTTATATTGTGTATATCTTTATAACAAAAATTTTATAGAAATGATTTTTCTAATGAATTAAATACATCAATGTAATTCTCAATATTCTTTCTTTGGCATTCACTAGAATTATATCAAATCTTTATTGAGGCAAGAGTGATTCAAGTTTAAACACTAAAATAAGAGTGACTTTTTTCTTTTTTTCTGTTAAGAAAGAATACAAAATGATCCCTATTCTTGTTAGGATTATATTGATAAAATTGCATATATTACCTTCATGGAAATTCTTAAACCCTCTGAAAAATCAGCTATGTTGATAGGACACAGATTTACAACCCAAATAATAATGATAATAATAACTGCTCCTTACCATAAATTATTTTTATAATTTAATTCAAGTACTATAATTTTCTTTAATGACATTATTTAAAAAATAATTTGCTCCTCAATAGCTTCTTTCTGGCACAGAAGAGAGAAAGGAGTATAGACTAACCTATCATGTCACCAGATAAATGGGCTTCTTCAACAGAAAACTGCTTCCAAAATTAATAGCCTGCTACCACATGATGAGTGCTCAGAAAAAGAAATATTTATGGTTTTTCTCCTAACTTCTGACCCTTGAAATTAAAAACACTTTCTCCACCTCCTCTGTTCCAGTTAACCCATAGGAAAAATGCTTTTCTTTATGGCAGGGAAAAATTTTTTATGGTGCCCAGATATATAGCTACATATAAGTGATCCAAAACAAATCTTCCCCAAACAACTTGCCTGCCAGTGATGAGAAAGTACACGGAATACCATGGAACAAAGGATCGTTAGACTTTCCACCCCCACACAACAGCCCCTAAAGCACTAGACAGAAGTCCTTTAAAGGGTGATACTGAATGGCCCAGATAGTTTTGCAGTCTGTCCAATGGGCCTCTGTGGCTAACCACCAAGTTGAGGCTCCAGGCGTGCTCAGGATCCTGGCCCAGAAAGGAATTCAGACTCCAAGAATAGGCACCAAACAATACGGCTTCCTAGATATTCTGCTAAACAAAGATGGCTTCAAGCTAGGTAAGATCTAGAGGAGAAAAGATTTGTTCTCTCTGCTCTTACTTGTTACGTTCAAGATAGTGATTGTACCACAATCGCTTCAGTCATAAATAATAATGACAATACTTATACTTTAATATAATATCTATCTGCTATAAATATATGTGTAATATAATAGATAATATAACACATTGCTGTAAATAACATTTATTGTAAAAAAAAAAAAAATAGAAAAGGGACAGTACAATTGAGAGAAGAGGTTATTCCAAAAAGTTTTAAAAATTGGCAGCCCAGTAAAAATGATTTTAGATCTCTAGCTTCTAGAACTATGAGAGAATAATTTTCTATGGTTTTAAGCCACCAGGTTTTTTGGTAACATGTTACAACAGCAAAAGGTAATTGACACACCATACTTAAGGTCTTTAGGATATTGTTTTCAAGTAACAAATTAAAATGTTATTCCCATTAACTATGTAAATACTGGTTACAGGAAAAAAAAAAACAAACCACACACACCTTACTTTATAAAGATGAAAAATAGGCACAACCTTCTTTTGGAAATTTTATACTTTTGAGGGCAGACTGTTTTCTTAGAGGGGGATGAGTTACCACTCTCTATCAAACAAAATTGTCCCACATAAAAACAAGATCATAAACACAAATGAAAGTAATCATACACACTTCATAAAATGTCACAAAATGCACTTTTTTTCTTTTATTAAGTTCCTTTTTTTAGCTCCCTAAGTAAATTCAAGGCTGAATGATTTTTTGATCATTTATTTTGAGATAGCTAATATCAGAAAATGTCACAATTTTTGAAGTTTCATTAAAAATTATTGGGAGATTGTTTTTTAGTAATGAAATGCAAGTATTAAAAGTAAAGGCAGTGTTAATTACTTGAAATATCAAACCATTTGCAGTATTTAAAACAAATTAGAAACACTCTATTACTCTAATTATTTTAGGACTGAAGTTTGCTGGGCATAAGGCATCACATTAGACATGGCACATATGTGAAGTGTGCTTTTTTTCTTCTCCCTATCCTACATAATTTTACTGTGATGTAAGCCATATGTTTCATTACAAAGGGTGGTATGAAAAGGCTATAGCAAGAGAGGCAAACTCTTGATTCAGAGATCAGCAATATAGAAAGGCCTCTTCATTAAAAACGCATTATTGTTTTGCTTCAAGGCATTTACCTTATGTTCCCAGTCACATCTTGACAGTTTAGAGATTATAAACATCTGGATTTTAGGCATTAAGATTTTAGGGATCATGGGTCTCACACTAAAAATACTCAAAATAATGAGCTGTGTGGTGAAGACAGGGATCATATGATGAATAAATTAACATACAATCATTTAATAATTAAACACACCTCATGATTGGACATGCAGATACATAGGTTAAAATTTTGGGCTCCTGTATTATCTGCTATTTATAAACTGGGCAAGCTCTAAGATATTATCAAACTACCATATAAATTTTTAGAAGTTTCAGTCATGTGGAGAGGATAAAATGGTTATCTAGCTTCATTTTAGGGCCAGGAAATAAGAGGCCCTCTGAGCTAAAATTATGACTCTCACCATTACTAAATGTTAAGTAAAGTTTAAACACTTGTGGTTTTAAGATAGGCATAAACTCTTTGATACTCCTTTCCTCAACAGGTGGAACATAATTTCACTTCCCTTGAGAGTGGACTAGACTTTGTGACTTGCTTCCAGCAAATACATACATGTATACACACACACACACACACATACACATATACATACATATATACATGTATACATGTATATATACATATATATACATATGTATATACATATACATACATATATACATACTGACGAGATGACTCTTTCAAGATAAAGTCATACAAAAACTGAAAATTCCAATTTGAGTGTATGCTCATTCTCTCTTCATTCTCCCACACCCCACTCTCTATTACCCTTTCTAACGGATGACAAATGCCATGTTCTGAAGACATGTAGGAAGCCTATGGAGGGACTCACATGATGAGGAACCAAAAAGAACCAAAGCCTATCAGCAACGTGGTGAGTAAGCTTAGAAGTAGATATTCCAAGTCCTGCCCCATGAGCCTAGAAGCAAATCCTCCTCCAGTGAAGCCTTGAGATGAATGCAGGTCTGGCCAAAACCTTGACTATAACTTCATGGCCGAACCTAAATCTGAGTTATCCAGTTAAGTCACTTCCATATTCCTGACTCAAAGAAATTATAAGATAATAAATCCAAACCATTATGTTTGGGATAGTTTGTTACACAGCAGTAGCTAACTCACTACTAAAATGTGTACTAAGAATAAGCTGTGGTGGGGCAGGGGAAGAGTGAGAGAGTTTGTACTCAACTTCAAGCTCAAGATTACGATGTTTCAATTGTAGAATATTGAGCAGGGCCACAAAGTTCCCCAGATCCCATTTTATCATTCACACAGGAAAGATCCTAACCGAAATGATTTCCAAAGTCCCTTCTGGCCATTAACATGCAGGACTTGAAGATATGAAGAGGCAGCTTTAATCTTGATGTAAGGAAAGATGATCATTGGGACCATCTAACATTGGAAGCTGCCTTCCAGAACCCCTTTGTGGAGAATACGTTGGGTCATCATTGGTGGCTGACTGTACCAAGAATTTTCTTATACTGGATGAGAAATGTAGGTAGATGACATAGATGATTTCTTTAAATTATGGTATGTTATATCTATAACCCTATCTTGAAAAACAAAGGAAACAGTTAATGCCTCAAATCAAACTAAACCATTATGAATCATCATGCAAGTAAGGAGAATAGGTAAACTATTTCTCTAAACTTTGAACTGATACTTTCCCTGACAGGACTATACCTGCAGATAATTTACCTAAGAATCCAAAGATCCCCATACATGCATTGTGGCATATTTTTACATGGCAAAAATCTGAAACAATGCAAATGGCCATCAGCAAGGACATACCTTATGATTAGTCAGGGAAGGGAGGACACAGTCTGTCTTAAACAAAAGAATATGCTATATATCTCAAACTTGGCTACACTTTAGAATTACCAGGGACTTTATTATTATTATTATTATTTTAATTCTGATGCTCTGGCCATGTTCCAGGCTAATTAAGTGAGCCTCTCTGAAAATGAGACCCAATAATCAGTTAAAGCTTGCCAAGTGATTCCAACATAAAACCCAAGTTGAGAACCACTCATAGAATGGTCACATTTGAAGGAGGGAGGAGGGTGGGAAGGAGGAAGAAAGAAAAGAAGGAAGGAAGGAAGGAAGGAAGGAAGGAAGGAAGAGAGGAAGGCAGGCTCACTGGCGCGTGTATAACTGTCCGTGAATAGAAAAAGATTCTAAAAAATATATCTATAATTAACCATAGTGAAGATTAGAGTGAAGAGGTAATTTCACCTCTTGAGTTTTTTTACAGTGAATATATATTTCTACTATGATTTTAAAATTTATTAGGAAAAATATTTCACAAATTTTGCAAATACCAATAGAATCTGGAGGAACAAAGATAGTCCTTACTTATTGGACTCAATTAAGATCTTTAAAAGTCTCTGAAACTTAAAAAAGAAAAAAAGTCTCTGAAACTTTAGCTAGAAAGTGACAAAACATCCAGTTGAGAGAGTAAAATATTTAAACAATTGTTTAATTAACAATAAAGAAGACTAGAAAGCCCTGGCCGGTGGCTCAGTAGATAGGTGCAGGCCTGCAAACCCAAAGGTCGCTGGTTTGATTCCCCAACCAGGTTGCAAACCAGGTCTCCAGCTAGGTCCTGAGCTGGAGACAGTTGAAAGATAATCATATGTTGATATTTCTCTCCCTCTCTGCCTCTCTCCCTTCGCCTCTCTCTAGAAATAATAAATAAAATCTAAAAAAAAAAAAAAAAAAAAAAAAAAACCTAGAGGCTATTTAGTATTTTTCTACAATAAATAATTTTTTCTTAATTGTGATGACAGGAAGTTATATTCTAAAACTCTACTTGGAACAAAACAAAATAAACCATGCACAGAATTTAGAATCTAGAATGGATATTAAAGATGAAGTAGTATAACTTTTATGTTAAGGCATTAAAAAACTGACACACAGAATAGAATAGTCATTTAATCATTCTAAAGGGACTAGTATATTGACTTACAAATAAGAGTAAAATACTATTCCTACTGTATAATACTTCTTTATTAAAATGCTGCATAGTAATGATGTACTGCCCATATTTCAAGATGATTTGTATACAATGCAGGAAGGCACAGGGAGGTGTTTGTCCAAAAGAAACCATCTAATCCCTTATGTTAGAGTAATTCCAAATTTTATTAATAACATAAATCATCCAAGGATAATACATAATACAATAGTTGAAATATTTATATATAAGTGGCCAACATCAAGGGAAATTAATAAAGATGACAAAGTAGGCTGACATTATAATGTTTCTAGGAATTGTATTAGGAGACATTTCCATGTCTACTATTTGTCTGAGTTCATTCAGAATTTCTTTACTTATTCACTCTTTAGTATCTTACTTAACTCACAATACTGCAGTTGTATAAGTAGTAGTACTGAGAGTCTAATGGAAGCTCAGAGGCATAATTACAGCTGGATGAAAATGCTATGTCCCCACTCTGAGTTTTAACCTGAGAGTGTTTTGGATAAAAAGCATCATCAATCAATATTTAGTGACCATGCATGGGATCCATTTATTTGGGCAAGGCAGCTGACAATAAAGGCATCTGACTTGTGTGGCTCTCCCTTCTCAAATGTGGTGGAAAACTGAGAAAAATCTAATATGATAGGTTTAAAAGGAGACTTTCAGTAATACTCATTTGAATTCCAACTGTAATGAAACAGTTTTTTTTCTTCTAAAAATTAGCTTTCAGTGTGAAAATAAAATGGCTCCTCTGCGAGAATACTGATGCCAGAAGGAGTTTCCTAGAACTAGTATTACATCTTAGAAAAGTTTATAGTTTTCTTTTACTAAAAACATAAAAGGAAAATTTTTCTTATAAATAGTTCAAATTCATAATTTCTTCTTATTTTGAAAATGTATATTAAAATCTGACCCTAGTTTCCCATCCTCAATCCAAGAATGGCAACAATGACAAGCTGGTGAATATCCAAAGTGGTAAAAAGTGGGCATTTGAATAAACTGACAACAGAAAGTAGTCTGCCAGATATTAGATGTTTTAAGGTACCTATGATTAAAAACAGTTTGCTTCAAAGTACCTCTCAATTTGGTATGGCAGTGTCTGAAGAAAAAAAGAACAACTGTCTATTCTAACTCAACAAAATAGTAAAAAAAAATAATGAGATGATTTCTTCAAAGGATGAAGAAACATGTGCTATGGAGCTTTGTCTATTTTCTATTCAAGGGCAATTCATTTGCTATTATAAAATATGCTCTCTCTGAACTGTATAACATGAAAGATTTACTGATTGCTAGACATCATTACAGTCAATTCCTTGCTCTAGAAAATTGATTGAGAAATTTCGCTGAATGCAAAATCTTACACTTCTCAGAGAGAAACCAAAAAGGTCTGTTTGTTTTTTTTTTTAATTTAATACTTTCATGGAAATACATATTGCATCTTTTAAATAGTATATATTAGACCAGTTATTTTGATCTAATATCTTCTTTAAAATATTCATTTTAATGGGCAAAAATCTTTAAATATACCAACTTATTTGTTAAAATATTTTATTTATTATTTTTAGAAAGAAGGACAGGGAGGAAGGGAGAAAGGGAGAGAAACATCAATGTATGGTTGCCTTTTACCTGCCTCCAGCTAAGGACCTGGCTGGAGACCTGGCTTGCAACCTGGTTATGTGCCCTGACTGGAAATCAAACCAGTGACTTTTGGGTTTGCAGGCTGACTCCTATCCACTGAGCCACCAGCCAGGGCTTAAGTATACCAACTCATTTAAAAGATAAAACACAATAGAAATTTGAAAACTTTAAGTGTTAATTAGAATTCACTGAACTGAAAAAAAAACAAAAACATTTTTCTAGATTTTCATGAAACATTTCCCATTATAGAGGAAAACCAAGAATATACACTTCTATGTGTATATAGTACTAAAGACCATCATTGTACTTACTGAAATTTTCAGAATTTAGAATCATGGAAAGTATTTATTCTTTTAATATAGTCTCTGGCTTAAAATGGCTCAACTTGGTATTTTTCAATTTCATGATGGTACAAAAAAAATGAAAAGCATTCAATAAATAACATACTTCAAATTTTGAATTTTTCTCTTTTCCCAGTCTACCAGTATGTGCTACAATACTGTCCTGTGATGATATGCAGTGCCAGCAAGCCACAGCGCCCAGCCGGCCTCGCAACCTGAAGGACACAACCAATACTCTAGTGCAGTACGTTGCCAGCATTTTTTTTTTTTTTTTTTTTTTTGACATTTTGCTCTGAGCACATTGAAAGTAAGCTAGATGAAATTAGTATGTTAGGTGTATTAAACATGTTTTATTATTAAATTTCCTACTTATAGTGGGCTTATAGGGGCATGATCCCTTTGTAAACAGAGAAGTTGTGTATCTACTAGCAGTCCTTTACTTCGAGTACTGGTAAAACACAAAGTCTATCTTTTCCCACTAATGACAGGTGATAAGTTTAAGTCAGAGTCATAAAGTGAGACTGAAAATAAGTATTCAATAAAAGTTAAAGACTGTTTGAATTTCCAGTGTAAATTGGGTCCCTGATTTGTCACTGAGGAATTTATGGGGTGAGTCCAGGGACTAGGTATTTGTTTTATGTGTGACAATTTACTCAAAGTTCCAAAGTCCAAAAAAGAAAACAAAATAGAATATCTAGAGAATAATTATGACATAACGCTTTCTTCAAATTGCATGTACACGCACATATGTTCAATGACAAGCATTCAACCTTTGTGTTAGATGAAAAAGAAAAAATGGTAGCCACAATTGCTTGTTATGTGTGGCTTAAAACACCTATTCAGACATCAGTCCTTTCCTAACATGACCTCATGAACTAGCCCAGCCCAGAGTATGTCGCTCAGGGACCTGGCATCTGAATCCACCAAAACAAACAAAGCTGGACCATAAACCAAGTAAGTAGGCTATTCTTCCTAATGCTTAATGAATCAATCAACATATGGAAATGACAGTCTTTAATAATTACTAACCACTGAAAAAATACTGTTTATTCCTTCTTGAAACAATAAAATTTGATGCAAGAATTATTTTTCTCTATTTTTGGGTAGTTTATGTTGCTATGGCTTCAATATGACAACTTGTTTTTTATTTCCTCCAATACAGTTTTCATCTGAGACATTGTACTTGTCATCTCAGGAAGTATCATCTAGGTCTTTTTTATATTTACATACTTCTACTTACCTTTTTGAACACATAATACTGTTTCAAAATGGTTTTAGTGCTTTTGTCTGCTAACTGCAAGATCTGTGACAACTTTAAGTCAGTTTCAATTGATCGATTTTTGATTTCTTGCCATCCTCACGGATACTGTTTTTTCTGTTTCTTTTTATGCCTGGTAATTTTGTTATTGGTCATTTTTATTTCAGGTATAGGGTATTTTTATATTCCTATAAAAACTCTTGCTTTTTCTTTCAGGATGTGGTTAAATTCTTAAAAATATTTTGATCCTTTTGGGTTTTCATTTGCAGATTCATGAGGTGGGTCCAGTTTGGGATTTAGAGTCATTTTCCCCATTTCTGAAGCATAATCCTTCTGGGTATTCTACTGGGTATCCCATGAATTACGGAGCTTTTCTCTCCAGTTAAAAGAATAGGCATGATTGTCAGCCTTGTGCAAGCTCCAGGGACTGTTTCCTTTAGTACTTCTGAGTTATTCTCCCTTCAGCCTCAGGTAGTTTCCTCTCCTGCGTTTGCTGGTCGGCACTCTGCTGAATATTTGATGGGTGGGGGTGGGAGGGAGTTTCTGAAGCGCTCCAGAGTTCTCTCCTTGTAGCTGTATTACCTCAGATGTCCTGTCCTGCAAAGTCTGATCGCCTTAGTACCCCCATACTCTCAGCTCCATCCCTCGCCTCAGGGAGTGCACCAAATTCTGCCTGTCCCCTCTCCCTGTGCCACTTCCTGGAAGGTCTCTCAAAGCAGTAAGCTGGTGCAAGCACTGGACGCACATACAGGTTTCTTGTCACTCAAGGGCCACTGTCCCGAATTACCTGATGTCCACAGTCTTGAAGACCAACGGTGAATATATTCTCCGTGATTTTCCAGTGTAGGAAAATATATTGGTCTTTTATCCCACTTATCCAAAGCTGAACTCAGAATTATCTTTTCACAACTTGATGTAACTCCTCTGTCTAAAACACTTGATTGAATTCCCATCAGTAAAATAAATCCCAAGCTTCTTACATTGATTTTAAAAATAACCTCATCACTTAAACAATGTCTACCTTTTCAAGTTAATACTTCTTTTGCCACGTGCTTTCAATAACACATCTCACAAATAAAATAATCGGAATTTCACCTATACAAAATCATCTTTCAGCAGGTCTGCACATGGTGTTGCCCCTGCCTAGAATTCTATTCCTTACCTCAGCTGCAGAGAAAGTCATAGTCATCCACATGTAATCAACACAGACATGGCCTCTCTGGGAAGCCTGCCTTCCCTGGCACACTTTCAGCCACCTGACCCAGCTCTCTCACTCCCATCAGAGAGGAGCTAGTTACTCAGCCCACCTCCATACTCAGAGGATCTGATTTCCCATTTCTATTATGCTGTCCATTACTTTGTACCATACCTATATTTTAAATATTTATTTCCCAGCTATGACTTTGGAGAAGCTCCTCCGAAACAGAAGTTTTCTCATTTGTAAAACAGAAATAATATAGGGTATCAAAGAACTGGGATACATAGGCAAAAATTCATTGTAATACATATGTTCATTACATTTTCAACTAACAGGCTCAACCTGATTTTCCTCACTGTATAAATATTATTTGAGATAACATACCTTTAAAATGCATTTGGGTCCACTGTTAACCTGAAAAATGTGTAATAAAAATACTGCAGAGAAAGTGGTAAAATAGGAAAGACCCATTGCCTTTGAAGTGGTGGGATAACAGCCACAATTGTGAAGAGCTGACAAGATCAAGCTGGAGGGAGCTTTCATTGTTTTGCGTAAGTGCAACAAGATTACACAAGCGTAATCAAACTGCATGTGGAAAATAACTCTAAAGGGAGAAAATCTATTAGAGATGAACAATGAGTTGGCTATTGATAACAGATATTTTGCTAGTTGATGATATATTTTCAACTGGAAATATTATATGCTAAAGGGAAAATCGGAGTCCCCCACCGGCTCTGTATTGTAGGGGCAGAAATCTTCTGCTGTAGAGAAGATTCTGTGTAGAGGCACAATCTTCAGTGGTGAGACATTACTAAATCCCCATTAGCTGCTTTGTCCACTGATCCCATAAAAGTGAAGCTAACACTGACGTCCTTTAGAAGGGGCTTCTAAGCCATTCACTGTACTGATATTTAAAACACATACCTGGAAAAAAAATGTCTAATACTTAACAGCAAACAGCAGACAGTGAGGCACAATTTTTAGATAACATTTAAGGGAAGAGTCTTTTCCTTTTTTTAATCTGATATGGTCTATTTAAGCTTTGTTTACTTTCTCTGCAAGAATAAAGGCTTTGGGCAACATTTAATTAAAATGCTCCCTAAGCTTTCATGTTTTCTGAGGCAGTAAGTCTGGGGACACTAAGAGAGTCCTCTTGCTGTGGACCATGAAAAGAATGAGGATGGAAAACTGAACCCCCAACACTTGTAGAGAAAAGTCATACCTCTGGAAAGGCCAACCGTGTAAGATGCCATATGTAGTAGGTGGGGAATATATAAATTTTTTGAATTAGGAACAAAAATTAAGAAAGGCCTTAGATACATATTCTTTCTTTTATTTCAATTTCATTTCAACTAATTTCTAAAATGCAATGGTCTGGAGGAGTGATGGATTCTATCAGTGGCATTAACTTTTATATGCACATATTTAGGGTAGACAATTCCCAAGTGCTAGTAGTAACTAAAATTCATAGAGGTTGAATTAAAAAATCACTAAGTGTTGAAAATGATGAAGAAATGAACCTTTGCTTTTATGATGTTTTGTCTCGTTTTCTTTGGTTTTTATTTTATTATTATTTTTAAGATTTTATTTATAATTATTTTTAGAGGGGAAGGGAGGGAGGCAGACAGGGAGAGGAACATCAAAGTATGGTTGCCTTTCACCTACCTCCAGCTATGGACCCGGCTGGAGACCTGGCTTGCAACCTGGTTATCTTCCCTGACTGGGAATCAAACCAGTGACCTTTGGGTATGCTGGCCACCAGCCAGGGCTATTTGGTTTTTAAAGGTGGACAATAGTGCATGTTTCAGAGAACATCCTAAGATTCCCTTGGTTCAGTAACTAGTCAGGCTTAGAGAACCTCCAATGGATGATTGAGAAGACTGAATATTGATTTGGGAACAGTTATACAGTGAGATCAGACTGTGGGTCAGCCATGGAACTATATACCGAAAAATGTTACTTGATTCTCTCATAAACTCCTTTCCACAGCCCAACACAAAAATGTCAATGGGAAAGAACTCTTTGAGGCCATTCTGAGGTATTGGCCAGTCCACAGATGATGTCCCATATTTGGTTACTTGATTCTTTATAAGAAATAATTCAGATAGGCTGTTGGGTTTGAAAATTCTGTGTGTACACACACATACATACCAGTTTGCTATGTGTAAAATGAGATGTTGCTGAAATTAAATAAGACACAACAGAGAATAAGTATTCTATGCAATAATAGCAACAATGGTGATCATCTAACTTATTCTATAAGTTTTTCCAGCAGCAATACATGTGAGATCCACAAAACAGGAGAGATAAAAGGCAGGAACTCCATTTAGTGAGAGATGTGTTTAAATTGTCAGGATAGTTCTCTATTTTTTAAAGTAAGCCCCATCCTTCAAATTATTATTTAAACTAATTAAATTAATGTGGTTAAGAATAAAATTTAAACAAAAGTATTATTGCCCAACTGGCTAACAAATTAATATGTTTGTCCTCTATATTTCCTTCTGGGGGAGAACATGCACTAAAGAGAAAATGACTTTGGTCCAGAGCAGTAGTTATTAATTAATAACAAGACAATTTTACATAGCCTTTCAAATAGTTGGCATGCCTCCTTCTTTAAATATGTTAACAAAGGTAATTTTGTTGGTTTTGTTTTCTGTCAAAAGAAATTCTACAACTCGGGAAGGATAGTAGAGCTAGCGGTTTTATTTTTTGGTATACCTAAAACTGTCCTGAGAATATGTTACCTATTTTGAGCTAGTCAGACTTTAATACATGTAACTCATTTCAGCATTTAGCCATAGCATATTAATGATGCATCTCCAATCATCAATAGTATAAACATCAGTGGTAAAAGAGAGATGGTCATAAATTAATTTTATTGGAATTCTATTTACTGTACCTTCTGATTTATGTACTCCTCCCTCCATTTAATCTCAGATTGCAATAACTGAATTCAAGCATAGTGTATAACAGTTGCTTTTTATCCAATTGTCATCTCTCATAAACTCCTTTCCACAACCCAACACAAAAATGTCAATGGGAAAGAACTCTTTGAGGCCATTCTGAGGTATTGGCTAGTCCACAGATGATGTCCCATATTTGGTTACTTGATTTCTTATAAGAAATAATTCAGATAGGCTGTTGGGTTTGAAAATTCTGTGTGTACACACACATACACAAATTTTAGGCCACCTTGACAGCCATAGGCTAGAGCCAAGTTGATGTACCATTTGTAACAACTCAGCTATGATAAGCCAAAGTAAGTAATAAAAATTATTCCTACTTAAAACCTGAGATAATTTGACCTTTTATTATATTTGAGACACAAAGTTTTTGATTTGTCTCAGGCCTCAAGTCCACTTCTTGCCTGGCGAATCTGTGTTCTATTCCAGATAGTCCAGACCTTTCTGACTGCTGAGACGTTCTTCTCCCCTCCAGATAATACAGGCATGGCATCTAGATGGACTGATGACCCCTTATCTGGCCAGCACTGAGGCTGACTTCATGCTGCAAGTCTCCATTTGTTCTCATCAATGCTCTCAATCCTGGGCCATGACTTCTCAGCTCCTTATAGCAAACTCTACTCTATTAATGAAAGCACCATAATGCCTAGAAGACATTTTTTCTATTGTTTGTTTGACTTTACATTTCAGCCTTTTCTACTGGAAACAAAAAGAAAATCAGTGCCTAAAAGAAAAATCAATACTACTACAATGAGGTGGGGAGGGGAGGGCAAGGGGTTTAGTGATTTTACAGACTCAGCCTGCCTGGGTTTTACCCATTTACCCACTCCAGGACCTTGAGGTAAAATACTTATTCTCTCTGAGCCTCAGTTTTATCATATAAAAGGAGATAATACAATACAGATCTCAGATGATTGCTCAGGGGATAAAATGGGTGAGGCATTGAAAGAACTGGCCACTGTGTATGCACATGGTAAAAATCTATTTTATTACCACCAAACAACAACAAAATTACTACTTTTCAAAAGCAGTGAAAAGCAGAATGTGCTTCTTATTACACTTTTACTCCAAATCATTTAAAAATCTATGGTTGATCCACTCTGAAAAAGAAAAGTAAAAGAGAGGGGATCCAGAAGGGGAGATCAGAGGCAACACCTAGGATAAAGTCGCTAGGTAAGAGGTAAGCTAGCCTAGCCCTTTTATACCCAGATGAAAGGCAGTAATGCACATTCCACAATAGAAGACAGATAGGTGGATGGGTGGGTGAATGGGTGGATGGATGGGTAGACACACAGATAAGCAGACGGACAAAAGTTGCAAGGAACCAACCCCTTACAGTCTGCTAACCAAAACATGGAGTGAAGCAACTGTAATTCATCCTGCCTTTTCTGTACATCCATTTTCTAGTTTGTTTCTTTTGGGGATCTCTTCTACCATCAACAAAAGCAACCATGACCTTCCTCAACCTTTCCTTTAGTAAATAACATAACTCTTCCCCATCCTCTCTCAGCCCTTCCTAGCTCACGTGTCTTCAGGACAGGTTCGCCTACTGTCAAGCGGGAAAAAGGGGGCTCAAATAGAGCTCTAAAATAATGTGTATTTTGGCAGGAGAGTCTGAGTTTTCTCCTCCATTTGGGGATAACATAAAGCCAGCCTTCTCCATGAGAGTGTCAAGCAGATCTCTACAACTACAAATGACATGACCAAGGCTCCCCCAGCCCAGGCACAATCCCTCTCTCTCCCCACCCCTTCCTCGGTCTCACTCTGGTGCCTCTCTCTCCCTCTCTCTCTCTCACATACATACACACACACACACACACACACACACACACACACACACGCACAGCTCAAGATGCCACTATTTACCCCAGTCACTTCAAGGTTTCCATTTAATCAGCACAGTAAACAAGCTCGCATGCCTCAGGCTGGTGTTCCACTAACTCAGCCAGATCATGGGGTTCAGTGAACACTGCAGTCAGCGGGACCAGAGAAGGCATATTTGCTCACACATTATGTTGATTATTATTATTTCTTGTCCTAGGGACACTTCTTGGGTTGTGGATATGACCAGAGATGCCATTTATCTTACAAAGACTTTGATTTCATCAGATTTTGCTTAGCTATGGTAACAGGGTGAATTGAATAATTACTATTATTAACGGTAACATTTTAAAAAATCTAATCCCACAACGTAACATCAAAAGCCTAGTGGGGGGAAGTTAAGGTGTCAAATATTCAAAGTCATAAGCCTCTGGTGCTCCAGCTCTGAGAGTATCTGCAAAATATCTTCCTTCTGGGAGAAAAACTAAAAATAACATCTTCCAAATAAATGGAAATAAAGCTACTCTAAATTCACCAGATGGATCATAATTATCTACATAAAATTATAAAGTGTAATACTTGGTGTTCAGTAAAAATTGTAGAAAATCATTCCACAAGATTAGGCCATCTATTCAAGAGGATCTCATTTGATAACTTTAGGAACTGTTACAAATCTATCCCTTTCCCCTCGAGAGGAGGGTAAAAAACATTCCCAACATCCATTTGGAGTCCCACACTGTGCTAGGTGTTGTGAAGCGTAACACAGAATTAGAATATTGTTGCTGGACTCCAGTTTATAATCTGGCCAGGAGTCTTCTGAGATGAGTTGATGGTAATGTCCTCCTCAGACACTGAAAGGATGAATTTTTGTCCTGGAGGTACCCCAAGACCAAGTATCCATGGCTGTTACTTCCACTGCATGATGCTTTTACCCTTTATCTGAGGTACCTCAAGTAACCTCGGGACCTGTCGGGCACCTTGGGCTCTCAGTTGGTGTCTGTTCCTAGAAAACATACTAGAGTTTTGAGCAGGGCCTGACAGTCCACCTTAAATAAGCATGCATAATCATGGGTGATCTTTATGGCCAAGAAATACTATATTCCTGGGAAGCCTGAGATAAATAAATACAAACTAAGGCACCATTACGCCCCAGTTTAGAGATGCCACAAAAGGGAGGCGGTCTTGTCAAAACCGAGCCTGGAAGTGGTCAGATGAGTATCAACTGCTGAGGGACGTTTGCTTGCAGTATCTTCAGTGCCCGCTTCTCACATCACTGACTGGTTATTGATCACCTGCGGTCAGATACTGAAAGTATAAATTAACCTGCTCCAGTGAAAAATGCCCATGGGAACCATTACACTCTGAAGAAATCTTCTCCTTAAGTTTTACTGTAATTATCAGTAGAAGTCACTGGAGAGTGGGGGACAGTTAACTCCGATTTTCCAATCATTTGTTTCAGTCCCTGATTAAAGAGTCTGTAGTTTACTATCAGCCAAATGCTTTGCCTTGGTACATGCACCTTCGGACTAAAATAATAGTCCAGGAAATACAATTTACTGTCAGCAGCTGGTAACTGGCTGTCAAGAGGTGCTCTGTTTATCTAAACAATCTTCGGAGTCAGGGGCTCCTTTTTAATTGACTTTGGCGATCCCTCTAGGAGGCTTAGGGACTGTGTATGAAGCCCATGGTATGGTGTCAGTTTTAATCCATATGAATTAAATTTGTCAGCTCCAAGGAAAATGCCCTTAGGAGATAAAGGTATTAAGTGAAAGATGAGAGACATGGTCAGGAGACCTTGCATCCTAGCTGAGGAAAAACTATGTTGAACTATTTACCAGGAATGGAAGGCAAGGTTTTTTTTTTTTAATGAGAGTACAACTAATTAGTATAGGGAAATAGGTTTTTAAAAAAGTAGTACATAAAGCACTGATGTGAAGGAATAAATGGTCAACTTCTGTATTTTTCTACAAATTTTTTAACTTTTAAAGGTCACACAGAGCACTATGCTAATATTTTGCAAGAATGGACTCCAGGGCAGTGCTTTAATTAAATGAATTCCAGAGCTTTCTGAATCTTAATCAGACTGTGCAGGGGATGTGGAAGGTCAGGCTGTTGAGCAAATGATGCAAACTATACTTGCACATTATACTGAACACCCTTTTCCAGAGGTTTAGTGTTTAGTGTGCCCTATCTTTAATGTCCTAATAATTTCTGACAAGGTGAACATTCTTTCCACTTCATCCTGAATGCCCAACAAGTGGGTTAGCTCAATGGTCAATCTGTGGGACTTGCTAGTTGTTTTTTTTTTCAAGTGTATTTATTTTCTGACAACTATTTTTCAACAGATTCCATATATAATTGTTATCCACTACTCGTAATGGCTATTTTTCATATTTATATGGTTTCTCTGATTAAACTCTCTAGTTCCTAAAAACACCAATTCTTTCCTTAAACCCAAAGTGCTTACTTATATCGCAAACTTTTAAAAATTTAATCTTTATCGTATTTTTCCCCATTACAATATAGACCCCTCATATCTCCCTCTCCCCAGCTCACGGACATGGTAATTGCTGGGGGAAGGCGGAATCTAGTTAGTTATTTTTAAAGTTTGGTGTTTGCAGCCAATCTGCTTGATTTCTATTAATGCCATGGCTAAAACGTACCCAATATATTCTTTTCAAAGGCAAATAGGAAGACAACCTTCCACCTATCTAGTACTGAAATGAGGGTACATAAAAACTGAAATACTTTATACTTTCTTTTCATATGACACTCAACAGCCTAAGTAGTCAGAAAATAATCTCCAAAGAGGTAAGCATTGAGGTTTCCTCTCTATCTCTATTTACCTTGAGCCAACTGAATCTCACCAATCCCTAAACAGACTCAATTATAGGCTCAAAGTCAATAGTCTGCCACCTGAAGATCAAGCAAATCATAGCATATCAAAAAGACTAGAAGATTAAAATAACCAATAAAAATAACATAAATGAGTTGTAATAATGACTAGAAAGGTTCATAAAGGAATCACTTTAAAATTAGAACACAAAAACTACCTACAATATGATTGTAATTATGTTTTAAAAAGCACATTTGTTCACTGACATTCAAAGTGAATATAGAATAACGTAAGTAGAGCAAAATGCTTATTAAGCTCTTTATTTCTCACAAAGTTCAAGACTGTTTCTACTATCATTAATCTCCTGGGTATCTCATGACCATTGGCATTTCCTACTAAAATCAAACTGAGAAGAAATAAACTTTACCAGCTACTGCTGATTTTGCTATGTGCTAGATTCTGGGCTAAAACTTGATATTCGCTTTTTCATCCTACCTTTCAATAACTACTCGACAGCGTAAATACTATTATTTAGCCCCACTACAAGTTCGGAAACCAAAGCTTGCTAAAGGTACATAATGTGCCTATGACAACACCGTGGTAGAGGCAGGCATTTAGCACCACCCCCTCAGGACTCATTCGGGCACACTGCTCCAAGGTGAAGCCTGTCACTCCCTTGGTTTTTGACACTGCTCTGGTGACAAATGGCTCAGCTCAATTTCAATAATGTGGTGCTGGTCCAATGATTGGTTTGTATTGTCATAGGCTCTTCTCTCATATTTTGTTCTTCTGGAGGTTCTCGACAGTTCAGGAAAGCAGATGAAAAAAGACATATGACTATGCCCAAAAAGAAAAATAAAAAATCTTGAGAACCAAGGTACTTCAGTATTTATGTTAACCCATTGGTTAACATCCTAATACACCTTAAGATTTATTTGATTCACACGTCCTGCTATCTTGGTATTTCTCAAAAGGGTCGCGTTCCAAACCTCTAATGATAATTCATCATCTACCCCAATGCTCTTTTCTTTGAGCTGTAAAACAACGAATTAGCGACAAATCCCCCACTCTTTGCCCCTTCAGCCCTTGGAGTTTAACTCCTCTCACATTACAGTATTTATTGAATTTCCCAGCCAAACGGTGTTCTGCTCCATAAAATTCTGACAAGTGGACTCTGCCAAGCTAATAATGGCTTCATTCTGCTGAAATAAACTTATTTCACTGCGGCAAACAAAACGACATGACCTGGAAAGGTTATTTTTAACTGGGTAATGACTCAGTCCCAACCAAGCAGTTCTCTCAAGGTTTCCCATTTTAAATAAGTTACATGCCTTAAATATAAATGTATGCTATTATGTGCATTCCTGTCTTGTCAGTCTGACACAGCCAACTAAAAGCTCGTATTGTCAATGCTTTAGGTATTTGGTTTCATTATTCAATAATTTGGTTCACATATTAAACTATCCCCAAGGTTCCTGGCATATTGAAATCTCCCAGGGAACTTGAAAGACAGAGCGCACAAAAAATCAAAGTCCCTTTAAAGCAGAATCTGGTTTTGTTGCCTTTTTTCTTTTAATTAAACAGCATCAAAAAACTTTCAGTTCTGCAAAACTTTCAGCGTGTCTCTAAGAGTGAGCTTTCTTATCTCCCTGTTTTGAAAGCAGGAATAAATTTTGCCAAGAATGCTTAGCCTGTTTACTAAATCAAGGCATGCCGAGATAACTTTATCTACCTCCACATTAGTTAACCTTTCCTCTGGTATCTTAAACTCCCTGTACCAAAAATATCCACCTCAAAAATGTCTGAAAAGCAAAATGGACTGAAATTTTCCTCCATACTGCTTCCATATTTTATCATTTCCATCCCTATCTTTTTATCTCACACATCAAACCCCTCAAAAACAAATAAATGAATAAAAAGAAACAACTGCTAAGATAAGGTCAAATTTTGCCTCAAGTTTCAAATGATCAGGGGCTCCGAGAGTTCCAGTACAACAGCTGGGATCTTGTACCAACATGCTGCGCCCTGCCAGGCCTGCCTTCGGAGGCTAATAAAGGAGAACACCCTTGACAGCGAACAGCTGGGCTCCTTATGAAGCTGTTGGAGAGAAATGATGAGGCCTCCACCCAAAAGAAGGGCTCAGTGTCTAGACCCGTAAAGGCATAAGAAATATAGTAAGGGGAAGTGAATATTTCAAAGAGACTGAAAGAAGGCGATGAGGATGAATAGCAGGAGAAGGGGTTCATCAGTGAAAGAGAACCCCCTGCCGCATTTAAATTGGGCAGAGATAAAGAGTAAGTTTCAGGGCTGACTTAACTTGTAACTTTGATCAGTACAAAATGGATCACGTGCAGGTACCAACCTGGTTGGGATCTCTGACTTACGTGACACGCTATTGGCTGGAAATGGAGGTGAGCAACAGCCTTTTCAGGAAATTCATGTAGTCGTGGTTCTGTCCAAACCAAAAGTAACTATCCTGAATACCCTTCTAATGACCTATACTTGGTATTCACACTTGCAGTAAAAGAAACCAATCTGAATGCACTTAACTTTTTTTCCTACCAAGCCCTCGGCCTTGGCATTAAAGTCCTTCATCGGCTGGGTTTTGGCTACCAGTGTCCATTCCCCAAGTCAAAGCCATGTCAGTTGGCTCTGTGAGCAAACTGGCATGGAATAAAGCCTCACTGAAATGGTACAAGACTATGAAGGATAAACAAGAAGTGATCATGCTAGGCTTTGACTGAATTATCCACAACTCCCTCAATTTCAGTGAGTTAAGGTCAAGCTTCAAACTAGGTTAGTTGACCTTGTAGTCAAAATAGGGACAACACAAACAGAAATCAGCAAAATCAGAAGGAACACAAGAACTCTCTCGTAATGTATTATTAGGTTAAAAAAAAATACAGTTTCTATGGTTTCTAGTATGGAAACAAAGGCTATTAAATCTTTTTCCTGAATAACATGTGCACTTTAGATGGTAAAACAGAGCAATTTCTAATTGCTACAGATGGAGAACAAATGCCAGACAGGAAGGTGTCTGAGAAGCCTCTTAATTTGTGTGTCTCTGTGTGTATAATGCATATACATGCTCATTACTAATGGCAACACAGATACTCAACCAGAATGTGAAAGAAAAAGAACATATATTAGATTTTAATATCACTATGGCAAATCACCATGACCTAATGTATAAATTAGGGACTCAGAAATAGCCATATTAGTCCCTGTCTTAAGTACAAGTTTAGTTTTCTTAAATAGTCACTCACAGTCAAGTTGGAAATTTTCAAAAGTATTCCTATAAATTTATCTAAAACCACTGCTGAAGTTTGGTCAATACAGTGGTCAATTCCATTTTTGCACATGTGAGGCACTATCTGCTTTTGAGATTTGCCCCAGAGAGACAAAAAAGGAAAAGTTTCAAGTTTTATACATAAATCACCAGAAAAACAAGTGGATGCATTTTCATTAATAACTAAAAAATGCAGGTTGCAATCCAGGTCTCCAGTCAGGTCTTTACCTGGAGGCAAGTGAAAGGCAAGATACATTGATATCTCTCTCCCCTCCCCTCTCTCTTCTAAAGATAATAAATAAAATCTTTAAAAAAAACAAAACTAGAAAATGATTCCAAAGATGTCTGAATCCAATATCTATCTTAAGAATACTCACATAAAAAATATTTATTTATTGAAATATTTATTTCAATTATGACACCAAGGTTTCAGCTGAGGGGATAAACCATTTCAAATGGCCCAGAACTTACACATTCCTACAGCTGTCAATCCCTTTACCATAGATAGCTACCTTGGGAAGCTAGATATTCATGACACTTAATCAGAATTGTTTTAACAATTCAATGTGACTCTTTGAGAACAATCATCTTCTAGCTTCACTCAGCCTCCAGGTTCTCTACTTGAGCAACAGTAATGTGGAGTCCAAGCAACTTTGATGAACATTGTTTCTCCATGTTAGAAATAGGTACCAATCCTCAACATGTCACGTCCCCTTATCAAGGATGGAGACAACATGCTCTCCTGTCATCTTAAAAAGTTTTGTCTTCCAATTTTTCAGCTGACATGTTCATTTGTGTAATATATGCATTTTTCTAGTCTACTTTATGCCTAGGACAGAGGTATACACAGTAATGCATATTGCTTAAAAAACACAGAAAAAACAAAACATGTTGAATAAAGCTGAAATCCATCTGGAAATGTCTTGATTCTCACAGAAAAGTATGTAAAACACCTAAAACTGAGGAAAGGTTGGTAAAGAAGAGCAGAAAGAGTGGAGCACACTGGAGAAAAGAGGGTAGTGGTGTGGGGAGGGGAGGAGAAAATAGGAGAAAACAAGGCAGAAGAAGACAGGAGAGGGCACTTTTTCAGGTACTCCTGAAAAAAGAATGTATCTTTCCCTCAATTGCTGCAAGTATTTCTAATCATTTTGTCCTTATGACATGAGTCCCCAGTCACCTAGCACAAGCTTCCCAGAACCCCATCATCTCCCAAGCAAATAGCTGGTAATTTTAATTGTGAGTTCATCCTATAAAAAGAAAGCATTTTGCTCCTACCTATACAGTCTTTTTATTTTTTAAAAGTCTATCTACAATGGCATTCCACTTACAAGTTGCATTTTGGTAACTTTGAAAAGTAAATGATAACTTTGAGAAGTTACTGTCTATCATAAAAATATTTCATTATGCCAAAATAAAGCAGAATATTTTTTTCTCAATAACAGGATGTATTGAAAACATTCTGTGCTTAATCACATCTGTTATTCTGCATTCAGAATTGATTTAAGACAATTAAATTAGCAAGCAAAAGGATTATGAGTAGCAATGATTATAATGAAAAATAGCCACATAACTTTTGCTTCACATAAAAATAATATTCTTGAATGTAGCTAAAAATATTTTACTTAAATCGACAAAAGAAATATTATCACGGTGTAAATTAAGAAGAAATACCTATACTGATGACATTTCTTACCACTCAAATTAGCTATAATTGTTTTCAAATGCAAAATCAAATTTTAAAAATGTACTGGGGACACCTGAGTCAACCCATTGATACAACATAGTAAACACAACTTTGAAGACCAGAACTTACATGGTGACCAATTATGTTCTCAGGAATTGATTCAAAAGGTGGAGTACAACTTTGGAAGTATATGGGCATTCTCATCAATCATGCAGGTAAAATGTGTTTATATAATCAATTGCATGTTCATTGAACATCATCAAATCACATTATTTCCATAAAAATAACCAGTTATTCATGTATCATAGTTCACAGCTGACACACACAGAGATGAGTCATTTCAATTATTACAGGCAGCTCCAAGAGGCCTTATAGCAGAGGAAGTCAACTGATGCTGAAGAATGACAAGGAAATCCCCACCAGAGATGCCATTTTAAACGCTGCATCTCAATCAGAGCCTCTCTAGGTAAAAGCACATAGAGGTAGGGACATATTTGATGCCTCACTCAATAAACTGTTCATCCAGCAAGTGGCCAAAAAACTGCTCTCTCATCCTCATTAGTTATATTCCACAGCACAAGTTTCCATAATGGATTGGCACATAGTCATCACTTGACTCCAAATGTGGGCATTGGAAATTCAGGGCATATATGAAAATAGACTCCCTACAGTAGTTAGATATGTGATACATAAAACTGTAACTATTATGGTAACTATTAGTAATTATACAGAAACATGTGAATCACACTGCAGACCACAGTAGAATTCTAATCTATTCTCCTTTAAAAAATGTTTATTGATTTTAGAGAGAGAAGAAGAGAGAAAAAGAGAGGAAACACTGATGTGAGAAAAAAACATCTATCAGCTGCTTCCCATACATGCCCTGACCAGGGATCAAACCCACAACCTGAGTACATACCCTGGCCAGGAATTGGGCCATCAATGTGTTGCTGTGTGAGATGATGCTCCAAGCAACTAAGCCACACTGGCCAGGGCTCTAATTTACCTAAAGGATATCTCCTTTCCTTAAGGTTCTGTGGGCTATATAACCACTCTTTGTTGTTGTTGTTATTGTTGTTATTTATTTTTAGATGGTTCCGATTAAGACTCTGTTACTTAGAAGCAACTCCATTGGGCATTTAAGAGGTGGTTAGGTATCACAAGAGTGGTTTTTAAACTGCAAGGTAGCTTATTAGAGGGTCATGAAATAAATATAATGAGTCATAATCAGAATCCTTTTCTTTTTCTTTCCTTTATTTTTAATTGAATTTATTGAGGTGACATTGGTTAATAAAATGACATAGGATGTAGGTGTGCAATTCTATAATACATAATCTTTATATTGTACTGTATGCTTACCACCCCGTCAAGTCTCCTTCCATCACCTTTTATCTCCCATTTACCTTCTTCTACCTTCTCCCACCCTCCTTTAAATATTTTAAAAGAAATACAGTAACACAAAATTGGCAATCCATACTGGGAGAAATAGGAAATTAAATTCCTTTCTCACACCATACACAAAAATAAATTCCAGATGGATTGAGGGTCTAAATGTGAAAATTAACACTACGCAGCTCTTGGTACATCTCTGGAGCTGGAGAGTAGGAAAGGATCTCTCAAACAAATGCAACACAACTAACCATAAAAGAAAAGACTGATATATTCTACTCCATTAAAATTTAAAATATTCTTCATCTGAAGATACTATCATAAGAGTGAAAAAATAAGCTACATACTGTGAGAATACACATATGCAACACATATAATTGACAAAAGAACAGTAGCAGAAACTATAAAGGACTGTACAAATCAGTGAGAAAATGGTGACAACCAAATAGAAAATATAGGCAAAATAGGCAAAAGACTTAAACAGGAACTTCACAAAAGATGAAATCCAATAGCCAATAAACATCAGAAAGGTACTCAATTCCATTAACATAGAAATGCAAAAAATAATAATAATAATAAGTATTTAAAACTCCCTAAGATGATTGGTCAATCTTACCACACATTGGTCAAACTGAGAAAAATTTGTAAGATTTACAACAAGAAGTATTAGCAAGGATGTAGGACAACAGGGATTTTCATACATGTAAACCTATAAAACCACTTAAGAAAACAACAGTGTGACACTTTTTAATAAGGTTGAATATATGCATATCCTATCACTTGGAATTTAGCTCTTGGGTGCATACCATAAAGGTATGTGTGTTTATTTACATCATAATATATATAAAAATGATCAAAGCAACATTATATATAAATATCCCAAACTGAACACAGCATAAATGTCTATCAATAGTTGCATGGATAAGTTGTGGGATAGTCACACAATGGAATAAATAGAATACACCAGAGAGCATGAAGAAACTGTAGATAAAAGCAAAACCATCTATAACTCTTACACATATAACGTAGAGCAAAAGAGCCACAAAAAAGTCATAAAATGCATGTGAAGCTAAAAATTAAGAAAATGACATTACTTAGTGATGCACACAGGCAAGAAAACTATGAAGAAAAGCAAGAATGAAATTAGTGTAAAACATAACAGTGGTTACTTCTGGAGAAAGGGAGAGGGTATAATAAGACACAATGAATTTCTGTAGAGGTATGAGTGTTCAGGCATTACAAAATGTACTATCTATACTGCTACCATTCCGGTCCACTCCTGCCTGCAACCAGCTTCCTGTTCTCCTCCCCACCTCCACCCCCCACCACATTCTAGCTAGTCCCTGCACAGGCCAAAGGCATTTCTGACTAGGGCCTTCGCTCTGGCCCCTCCCTCTGCATGAAATGAGAGTGTCCTCTCCAGAAACTAGTTAATTTCAGGTCTTTCAAGTCTTTGCTTCTGCTCCACAAGCCCTACCTGACCATCCTCTATAATACTAGCGCACTCCCTACACTCACCAACAACCTGAATTCTCCCTATACTGCCCTACTTTTTCCTCTTTCCATCACCTTGTAACACACTATACAATTTACTTTCTTCACACTTATGATTTATTGTACATTGTCTTTCTCACCAATAGACTGTTAGCCCCAGAAGGTTAGGAAATCTTATCTGTTTTCTTCATAGATATATACAATGCTTTAGATAGAGTAGGTCCCTCATTAAATATTTGTTGGGTATATATGAGACTATCAGAGCATGTCTTAGTCACCTTAGAAAACACATTTCATAGTTTGGAGTAAGGTAGAAAGGTTGCAAGCTATTATATGAGAACATGTCATTTGTATAGCATATATGTTTAGTGTGTGGGTAGCATTTAACAAATTTATTTTTAAAAATGAAAGTAAAAATTGAGTCCCCCAATCTCACTAAATAAATTTCAAATGCTCAAGAGCCATACACAGTTAGCAGCTACAATCCTGAGCCACACACACACAGGACATCTCCACCATCCCAGAAAGTTCTAGTGGGCAGTGCTACTGCAGACAATAAAGAACTGCCACTCAACTTCCAGCCAGGAAATAACAGGATCAAATCAGGATTTTCTGAAAGCAACTGGCAGCTCTGGGGAGAATGAATAAAAGGGAGAAGAAAGTAGAAGCTAAGGGAGGTCTTTCAAATAGCTACCAGAATGGCAAAGGGTGAGAGAGAATGACCGGGAAGTGGGATATAGACCAGGGGCGAATTTATAGGAATTGAGGGAGAAAGAAGAGGTGTGACATGACTGAGGATATATACTGGCTAAGTAGGCCATTGGGGAGGAAAAGCTATTTTTAATGGGTGAAAACTGGACAGGTTAATGCAGCTCTTTTGACCCAGGTATTCAATAAAGGTCATGTCAAAACCCAAAACGTGTTTTAAGGCCAGGGATTCCTGCAATGGACAGCCAGATCCTCATCCCTTCCCTAATATTTATTTGAGATGTAAGATAGAATAAAGGTTTGGCACCAAGTAAGTAATGAGTCAAGAAACGGGCAAGGCCAGGGTATGTGTAAAATTATCTGTCTTGAAGGGGAAAAAGAAAGTTTATTGCTTTTCATCCATCTTTAGGCAATGTCAAAATGACCACTTCAAATAACTTTGTCAATACAGCATGCACACATAGGAGGTAAATTGAGAGAATAATGCACTGGGCTTCAGACACAAGAATTTGAAGTCCTTAGGACTTAACTTGGTAAATGGTCCCCAGCCACCTATCATGCTGAGGGAACAGGATTGTTACTTTCCTTCTAAAAGCAAGATGATGGCTCCACAAATTGGCTGCCAAAATGAAGTTGAATGTCATCCACAGGGAAAAGTGAGTTCCAGAACACACACATTAAAAATGATAATAAATGCAGTCACTTTCTAGATTCTACTTTCTACTGAACCAAGGTCAGTGGCTTACAGAAATACTGATGGCCGCCTCAGCTGCCCTTCCTACCGGGTGGCAGAAGCAGCTGTCATGGAGGCTGGCACTCAATTCTCCTTTCAAGGAAGGCAACGAGGGGGTACTGGCACCTCTGGTTTAAATTCAACCTTTTTGATTACTGACAAATTAATTTGATTTTAATCAAACCTGTCCCAACTGAAAAGGGGAGCTCATATTAGCTTCTCTTTGTTTAATCATAAAAAATGGGATTTTTCTTTTGAGGACAAAAGCACCCACCTTAGGTGCATGTAAAGTTTATTACTGAGAAAAAGGAGGGGCAAACACAGAGAAAAGACCTCTCTCTGGTCCCTGTTAATAGAGATGATGCTTTCCTTTCTCATTTCCTCCTTTTTTTCTTCTTTCTCGCCATTCCTCACTCCCAGATGTTTTTTTTTTTTTTCCCACCCTTTTATTACTCCTAAAAAGAAGCAAGTTCCTTTAATTAATCCACACATGTAGAAGCTATTTCATATTTACAAAGCTCTTTTATAGCCATCATCTCATAAGACCTTCACATCACAAAGAATCAGTAGAAGTGCTAAGGAAACTCAGACTCAAGAAGTTAGTGACAAGTGGACAATTTATGTATGCGATGGCCAGTCCTAAGTGAGCCCTCAATTATCCCTGCCACCTGGGACTCACCTACTTTGTACAGTCTCTTCCTTACTGCACAGGGCAGCTCCAATAGCATGCAATGTATCTAGGGGATGTCACTTCCACAACTAGGCTATAAAAGACAAAGCAGCATCTTTCTCTCTCTCTGTCTATCTCTCTCTCTCCTCTTTCTTTTTCTTTCCCTCTTTCTCTCAAGATGCAGCATCAGCATCATCCATATATATCTCTCTCTCTCCCTCTCTATCTCTCCACTCACTTTGCAGGAAGCCAGTAACATAGCCAGTGCCCAAGCAACACGGAACTGAGGGTTCCTTGAGCAGAGGAACTATGGACTCTTGTTAGCATGTGTGCCATCTTGGAATCAGATCCTCTAGTCTCACTCAAGTCCTTACATGGCTGCAGCAACACCCCTCCCCACCTAAAGACTTGACCGCAGTGGCACAAGAGACCCTGACCCAAAATCAGACAGCCCAGTGAGCTAATAAATGTATGCTGTTTTTCGCTGCTAAGTTTGGGTTAATTTACTACATGTCAATGGAAAACTATTATTACGTCCAAGTTTTCTCTTCTTACTCAACCAAGCTATGCTGGCTTGCATGCATACGCACAATTTGGACCTCAGAAGGTCATTAAATATTCTATTGGGCATGATGTTCAAGCAGGATGGGTCAATTGATAACTTCTGCATATGTAATTTGAAGTAATGCAGATGCTTTATTTGAATTCTAGAGCAGAAAAAATATGTGTGTGTATATGTGTGTATATGTGTGTGTATATATATATATATACATATATATACCAAAAACACTTGTGCTAAAAATACACCAGGTTTGTGTTCATGCTTTGAGTTCATTTGGAAACCTATAACTTGCCTAAACCCAGTCTTGAAACAGAAGGGTAAACAGAGAGAAGAGGTTTGGTTGGGTTCAGTGTTTTGCCCAAGGATTCTGGGGGAAATTACCAAGAACAGAAGAAGTTCTTCAAATTCCAGCAGCACAGCTGGGATGCTGATATTGAATCTCAGAAACTAAGGAAATGACTTGCTTGAAAAATGCGTATTTTTCCCCTTGCATATGTGGAAAGGCATCAGGAAGAAAAAGGTGGGAACAAATGAAAAAACATCTGCTATCAAAACCCCCTTGCAAATGATCCTTGCAAAAATAAATGTGAATCACCTATGCTACAGAGCAGATGGAAGTACAGTATTTTTTTTTTTTTAATTTATGGGGGGAAAAGATGCAATCGAGGAACCACAGGTATGGAAATAAAATAATACTCAAGCTGATTTCACATACTGCTTGGCTGCATTCAGCTTGGTTAGAAGACGTGTAGAAAACCACCTATTATCTGTAGAAAACTGCTCTGAAAGAATTCCAAATAATTGCAGTAGACTAATGACATTTCTAGTCTACCGATTATTTGACAGAACTTAAATTTTAGGAAGCAACAAAATGTCCCCCTACTATGAGAAATAAGTTATAGAGGTGTTGTTGGTGTTGTTGTTTTAACTTCACTGACCTGCCTCACTAGGACTTAATAGAAAAGCTCAAATGAAGAAATAAATTACTTTAGATAATAGGTAGCAACAATGCAATAGCTCAGGATTTGGGAAAAGGGCCATGTGAACCTATGACTGTCAAAAAGAGTAATAGCAAATAGTTCAAATGCCTTTGAAAAAGATGGCCAATGACTGACAATATACACAGGAACACAAGCTAACTTTTTGCTTTACAGATAAATTATTTTTGACCCAACCTTAAAACAAAGTTGCTTAGCTTCTCAGCATGTACTTAAGACTCTTGAATTCATAACATCTCTTAGCTTGAAGGATGGATATGTCTTATATTTTTAGAAATTGTTTAAATATTTTAATAGTGTTGTTTGGGCACAGCCATCATGGGAAAATATTATTATTACCCAGAACTGTATTTATTTTATTTTTTATTTTTTAAAAGATTTTATTTATTATTTCCAGAGAGAGGGTAAGTGAAAGAGGCAGAGAGGCAGAAAGACATCAATGTATGGTTGCCTTTCACCTGCCTCCAGCTACAGACCTGGCTGGAGACCTGGCTTGCAACCTGGTTATGTGCCCTGGTTGGGAATCAAACCAGCAACCTTTGGGTTTGCAGGCCGGAGCCTCATTCACTGTGCCACCAGCTAGGAATTGTATTTATTACATAAGATAAAATAGCCTACTTCGGGATTACAACAAGAAGAGTACAATAATGAATTAATTTCACACACTAACAACCAAAACAGGGGTCACTGGGATGAGTGATGAAAATGTTTAGGTTGTAGAAATGAATAATATCAATAGATATTTTACTTATCACCATCTCAGCAATATTTTTATCAGGACTCATTTAAGAATAAAATGTCAGGTCCTCTTAGGACAATCGAAATATTTTAGGGTTAGAAAAATTGTTGTAAATTGTATTTCTTGAAGGTGAATTGAATGTAATCCTAAACTCAAATTGTAAACAGCAATCTCAGACACCAGTTACTATGTGGGAATCTGAGGATGGGGACATATCTTCATAATGCACTGTTATTTTTAAAAACCAAAGTCAAACAAAATGTACAGAAAACGTTCACCAAACTGCTTGTTAAAAAAAAAAAAATCAAAAAGCACTTTGTATCTCCTGTAATTGTACAAAGTACCAAAGAGCTTTAACTTTGGTAAGGAACCATACCTGAAGAAATTAAACTCTAGATGATGAAATATGATAACAACCAGGTCACCTTTTGATTTCTGACAAAACAAATCATGATCAGCCCTTTATAATGATATATGCAGACTGTTGGTAACCACAGCAGAAAATGTTACAGGTCAATGGATGATATATGAACATATCAGTGGGGGAATAAGTAGGGGTGAATTGCCTTAATTCTTAATCACCAAGATATAAATAAATTTTAATAATATTGGAATGAAATGTTTTAGACTTTCAGGGAGGCATATTTAAGTATATAAGAAGGAGTAGTACTTTATATTCCATAATAGGAACTAGTGAAGGCCACTGGAACATTTGACCTTTAATATTAACACAAAATGTTCTCAGCAGGCTGACACTCAGCTATGAGAATGGTCTCACTAAATTACAATGATCCTCATTTAATAATACCTCAGAGTAAGTGAATATTGCACTGCCAGGAATATTTATTAGCTATCAGAGTACTTGCGACTATGAAGTAGAAATAAGGATTTAACTGCTCCTCCCAATATTTAATTTATGAAAAACTTCCTGATTTTGGCTACATTAACTTAATATAAAGCCATAATTTAACACATCAATCATCCCATGCTTGATAACGTAAGGCTTTAAAGAAAGAATACAATTCACATCACAGATTTATGTAAGAGCCTAAAACCAGAAGGTCTGGTTTTAAGCTTGAGAAATTCAAGTTTCAATAACCCAGAACTAAAATTACCAGAAAGGCCATAAGTTATTTTCTAGAAAATAAAGAATAACCAATTCCTTTGTTGGTAAATTAGAACTCTATATAACTCAAAAGAGCTTTCTGAATAATTAAATAAGAAATTCAATTCAAATTTCATTCAGAATATTTTAAATGTTAAATATTTTCTTTATTTTAGTGTAGGGAATTCAGTACCTTACATAGGTCACATACCGTCCTAACTACCATAATGTTAGATTATACTACAGCAGTTTATTTCCCAACCATTGGAGATAAACTGACATTTGCCATGACATGTTATTTCTTAACATTAGCCCATATGCGAAAGACTTAAAGCACACGAAATTTGATTGTCATCAAATAAATTCAAGTTGCAAATGAAAGTAAATCCTACTATGATTGCTCTGAGGCCAAGAGATTTACTCCCAGCTGTTTGAACCATAGCTGCAATATGCAATCACACAGAAACCTCATTTTAGGCTTGAGTTCCAAACTCTTTCACCATCAATTCACCTTCCAAAGCTATCAAATAAATACATTGCTTAGTTTTGAGTTCAGCTTATTCTGTGCCAACAAAAGTCTCAAAGTGGCAAAACAGTCTAAAAGGAATCTTGGTCGTATGCTGAAAGGTTACCCAAGCTGTAGGTGAAGCTGCCACCAAGAATTCTTTCTACACCAGTAAGGACATCATGAAGGACGACTCCCCCAGTACACGAGTTTCTGTTTGCTTGTCAAATACTTCACTTTCCTGCATACTCTGGGGAACAACCTCAAACATCACCACATTCGTGAATCTCTATCTCACTAGACAACTATACTTACTATGTGGTTGTACTCTCACTGATCTTACATGGATCAAAAGCTCAGTCCCTTATCCCACTGCGCTTTGTATTAAAGATGCTGTATATTTGTCTTCTTCTCTCAGTTAGACTGAGTGTGTGCTTGGGAGTGGAGTAAATGACTTTCCATGTTTGTAGTTACTCTCTTTGGTGTCTGAAACAGCATAGATGCTCAGAAACTAAATTTAACAGAACCTTTCAAGAGGGGATTTAATACAACAAAAAGTTGTATTAAACGTCCTCATGTCAGGATTGCATGGAATACCATACTTTATACTCTACAGAAAGGAAGTCTTTCCTTTTTTGACTTCACTAATATGACAATTACAACATTTTATAGATCTCAATAAGTATCCACTTTTGCAACAAGATTTCCTTTTTATTCTTATTTCTTTTTCCAGTCAATTCTTAATACATTAAGCCTTTAAATAAAATAATAGAACAACCCGCCCTGGCTGGTAGCACAGTGGGCCCTGGCTGGTAGCACAGTGGTTAAGGTGCCGGCCTGCAAACCCAAAGGTCGCAGGTTCGATTCCCCAGCCAGGGCACATAACCAGGTTGCAAACCAGGTCTCCAGTCAGGTCTGTGGCTGGAGGCAGGTGAAAAGCAACCATACATTGATGTCTCTCTCCCTCTCTGCCTCTCTCCCTTCCCCTCTTTCTAAAAAAAATAATGAAATAAAATCTTAAAAAAAAAAAAAAAAAAGAACAACCCAGTGATACAGGGTAAATCCTGGAGTCATTACGCCCAGTTTTCCATAATCCTTTTTAAATTAATTTATTGTTGTTCTATTTCAGTTGTCCCATCCTCATTTTCCCTCTTCTGCCCCACCCTCCCCTTCCTCCCTTCCCACAGTCAATCCCCACATATTGTCCATGTCCGTGGGTCATTTATACTAGTTTCTTGACTAAACTGTTTCCCTTTGCCTCTTTCTCCCTCCCTTTCCTCCCCTCTGCACATTGCAAGTCTGTTCCTTGTTTGTATGTCTCTGGTTCTATTTTGCTTGCTTGTTTGTTTTGTTCATTAGTGTCTTGTATTAGGAAATGTTAAGATAATAATCCCCTTAAAAACTTTTTAAAGTTTAAATCATACCAAGTGCCATCCCATCACTCTCTATGCCAAGAATGGAGAGAATACTGCTTTTAAAAAAGGGAGATTACTTTAAGAATGCAAATCCAAACAATCCTGAATTTGCTGGTCTAAGCATAATAAATCATCAGACAAGTTCTGATATTTATAAACAGGAACCATTATAAATGGAAGATGTTTAAATCTACCAAAATCACTCTGAATCATCTTTAATAAAAAGTAACTTCCTATTGCATTCTAAAGCTATTGTAGCTAGTCAACTAAAGGCTATGACTTTTTACTCATTTAACAAACATTTATGAAGCATCTACTCTGTTATGAATTGCTTGTGGGAGCTGTGATGTAGCAGTTAACACAACAGACTGTGCCCTCCTAAAGTTTACAGGTAATTAAATATAATTAATCCATAATATTGGCTCCTACCATTGCTTCACTAATCATGAATAAATACAGTTATTTTAGTCACAAATATCTCATTGATATAAATGCATACTTTTGGTGTAACTAGCTATGAGTCATAGCATCTAGGTTCCAATGTCATTTCCACAGTGTAAGTGCCTTTAATAAGTCACATAATGCCTCAGTTTCTTGGGTAAACCTGGGTGAATAATTTACACTCTGTTTTTTAACATGGTTATTACGAGGCTTAATAAAAAGATCCCATGAAGAGATAATGCACTGAAAATATACCGCCTAGATACAGCACTAATGTTACATGTATTGCTTTATTTAATACTAATTACAGTCCAAATGGTATTGTTAACAAAATATTCTTGCTATCTACCTGTCAAAGCTCACAGATATTTGTAAGACACTTACCTTTCCAGTTGTTTTGTTTGTTTTTAAATGAATACACTCATTTCTTTATACATATTATCACCAGTAGCCTGGTAGCAATTGTGGCACATGGTCATCTTCCTCAAAGGGTTCCCACAAGATACCCTAGTGTAGGTGGTGATAACAGAACGGGTTTCAGCTTTGTTGTTTTGTTGTGGTTGGTATGGAAAAGCGCCCTGGAGCCATCCCAGAATTCATTCCACAGAACTGACTTAGAGTGGTCCCTCAAGTGCTTTCAAGTTCGCCAGCTGGAGAAGACCAAGAACTGTCCAGTTTGAGAGATATGAACACTAAACAAGTCACCCCAATGACAAAAAAAAAAAAAAAAAAAGGCATTGGATTAAAGGGCTTTAGGGGACAAAGAGGAAGTGTTACTTTGGCAGCTATTAATGTTTTTAATGTCAGCGAGGAAGAAGTTTATCTATGTATCTCTTTCCCAAATAAAATTTAACAATTGATAAAATACGAAGACTTAGCCACCAATTGAAAAGTCCAGCCACCTTCCCAACTTCTGCCCTTCTCATCATGATGGTGGCAGGTGCAGCCAGCTTCAGTTAAGGTTTGACCTCCGTTCTTTCATGTTTAGATGAACTTTGTAATAAATATGTCTAACTTTAATTGACCCTACCAGTTCACCACAGAGAAATTCTCCTTCCTTAATTACACTCTTAATGTTTATTCTTCCCCAACACACACACACACACACACAATTGTGGTTCATTTGTTTTTGATATTTGCCCCCAAAGGTTTTAGTGATTTTAATTATACAATGACAATATAATAAAATACTATTTTAATTACTTCTTGGCTCATTTTTAAAATATTTGCATGTTTTATTTTAAAATTCTTTTTCATTTTATTTTTAGTGGTTTTACAACCTTGAGATATAATTGAAATGGTATTGTATAAATTTAAGGTATACAACATGATTATATATATATGACAAAATGATCACCATGGTAAAGTTGGTTAACACCTTGATTTTTAATCACGTAGTAAAATTACCTTTTTAAAAAATTGTTATGATGAAAATATTTAAGAACTATTCATTTAGCTACTTTCAAGTGTATAATACAGTATTAATTACAGTCATCATACTGTACACTTTAATCAATATTTATCACTTATAAAGTAGGATTAGTAATAATTAGGCTTATTTAGGAAGGAACAAATATCGTATGTGTAATGCATAACACCTGGCTTTCAAACAAATATTTGCTCTCATCAATTTTCCCTTGCTGGGGTCACAGGATCATAAGAGTGGTTTCAGGGCCACAAATATAAGGCTATACCTAGGAATAAAAATGCTCTGGAAGCTACTGTTACTGACATAGTAACTTACTAGTTCTCAAATCTTGTTATATTTAATAAATTTCCTTTTTCTCATACTGATCATTTTGTCATTTTCTTGAGAAAATTAAAAATGGTGCTTGTATATTTCAGTGCTGTTTAGGAAACACATGAGGCACTGTGAATACATTTTGTTCATTTTGATGGTGTGAGGATTACTCAGTACACCTGCTCCTAGTATTGCCTTTGCCTCCATGAGAATGGTCTCTCCCATTCTCAGCTTCCACCCTTAATGGCATCACCACAGTTCTTTCATTCTATAGACACTGAAAACACCAAGAAAAAGGGAAGGGGAGAAGAGAGAAGAGTAATCTCAACTGAGATCATTTTCTCCCTACTTTACCTCTCAAATGAGGTAAAAGAAAGGGTCATAAGCATCCTAAAATATTATCTGTTATAATCTGAAACTTTTAGTCCACTCCATAACTGGACCCAGACTGCATAAGTGGTTAGACTGATGTCTTAGACTCTTAGTATAACTTAGGCTTTCAGAGACCCAGCTCTTCCAACCACCCACACTCAGATTCACAGTGCCTAGCTGCGGAAAGAAATACAGGCATCACTTGAGTCAACATTCCCCCATATCCTTTTATAGATGATCCCACTGGAGTTCATTGGTGAAGGGCCTGTAGGTCCAAGTTCAAGTACAGAAATCACTATGAAAACTTCTGCTCAGGCACAACATGCCAACAGTTAGGGTTTGGCTGAAAATTCATCATGCCTTGCCAGTAGGATGTTCCCCAAAATGGTTATTATTTCCAAATTCCAATTCCCTCATTCTAGGTGAATTAGTAAGTCTTAAGGACTTTCATTTTTATTCAAAAAAGCCCAGAAAATGCAGAACTAACATTTAGGAGTAATGGTCTTGGGGAAACTACCTAATTTCAATCAGCCTTAGTTACTTAAAGTGAAGATAATAATTACACTTACCTCCTAGTATAGTGATGAGGAATCAACAAGATAGTGCATGTAAACCAACTAATAAATAGTGGCGATTCAGTCAATGTTAACTCTAATTTTTACTTATAAATAGGTGTGCACACCTGCAAAGTATTTGTGAAGAAATTTATGTTTTTTATTTGAACAAATGCACATCATAGATAGCATGAATAATAACATATACTACAATTATAGGCTTACCTTGTAATTTAACCACCCCCCAAAATGAACAGTTTATATTGATTACTAAATTAAATGGAATTAATTTTGCCATTGAGAAGACCCAACTCAACTGGAAGATCTTTGACACTGTTTCAACAATTTATTCTTTTCGGATCCTGTTAGCAATTATATCTCATAACATTTACTTTTAACCTTTCAGTTCTTTACATCCATATTTAGATTGTAAAAATTATGAAATCATATTTGGTAGGTCTATTTTATAAACACAACTTTTTTGGCAGAAAAAGGGAAAAAAACCTACTGCCAAAAAGCTGTGTCAAAAATCCACTTATTGCTAAAAAATTCTAAGAAATACAACAAAGCTTTGCTCTTTTTATATTTATTAATGTTTTTTTTTTCCCTTGGATGTGGATTCCACTGTTTAATAGGACAAAATCTCAGGTACTTTCAAACCAACTATTCTGACCAGAGAGAAAACATGACATGAACTTTCTTTTAATCAGGATACTCTACTACTTCAATTTTTTCTAATTCTATGGACCTTGCTCAGTGGCTACTTTGCAGTGTACTAGAGAAATAAGAATGACTGAGATATGACCCTGGGCCACAGAAGCTTGAAGTCTGGTAGAGCACACAGACAGGTAAGCCCACAGAGAGAGACTGTATCGGCCAATAACATGTTTTAACACCTCCCAGATTTATAACATCATGACCTTTCTAAATTTGAAAGGGAATCCATATAACTGTACCCAATTAGAGATTAGTTTTCTGATTCTGGTGTAACAGAAGATAGGGAAGCTCAGGAAGGGACTCATTACCCTGATGGTAGAAACTTCCACTAGCCTTCTGTTCATTTAATGAGACCTGCACTTAGCAGATCCAAGTCAAAGGATCAGAACCTATATTCCATAAATATCTTTTGAAACAATAAGAGTGAAGTAAAAATCAACCAAGAGCACTTTTCATCAGGGTCCCCCTGAGAAAGTGTGGAGGCTTAGAGCCCTGCACAGGCCAGGGAAAACCTGTAAGACCTGACCGGAAAACTGGGAAAGCTGGGTGCACATGTGCCCCCATGCTATAGCCAGTGGGCCCTGATGGGACTTGGGCCATGAGAAAATGCTTCAGCCCTCCTGAAGCCTAGCCTATTCTCCCACCTTGTTTAATCCTTCTGTTGTACCAACAGCAGAGGTTTTTTAAATTTGAATGTACATCCTGACCTGAGTACGATCTCAGGGCTCCTTCACTTGTTATTCCTAATAATATCCATTTTCCTATACTAGCACTGTTGAGTATTCATTGACAAGCTACCTGCCCTTAAGTTTACTGCCTTCAATAAAAGATCTTGGGGAAGGGCAATCAAGGCTTTTGTAACTCAAGACACTAGCCAGCCTTCCCCCCATAGCACAAACTGCCTGGGAAATATTCATTTCATCCACGGCACTGAGGGATCTCTGTGGGTTGGGGGTCCCCCACAACTTTCCTTTGGGGCAACCTTCATTTAATTTCACAAAAATTGTATGACGTTGGTATCATGCTAGGGACACCAAAGTTCAGAAAGGTCAACTAGCTCAAATCCTCAAAGCAAGATAGAACTAGGATTAAAATGCACATTTTCCCCACTTGAAAGTGAAAGCCAGGTAGCTTCTCTCTAAAAAACCCCATATCCTTGAAGGCACCAAGGACATCAGAAAAATCCTCAATATCAGAAATGAAAATGTTATACAAATCATCTTTATACAATAATCATGGTATGCAAGCCAGTGAGTTGTCAATTTTAGAAAATGACTATAAATTTCCACTGTAATAGAAAACAACAGAAATGCAAATAGACAAAGACAGAAAGGAAAATTCTTTTAGATGTCCATGTAATGACTGCATGTACATTTTTTGGTATCTTTGGGAATAATCAGACTATTTTCATATGCATATAAATATCAGACATTAATTTTCCTTTTTTTTTTTATTTTTTATTTTTAGAGAGAGGGTAAGGGAGAGAGGCAGAGAGGGAGAGAGACATCTATGTATGGTTGCCTTTCACCTGCCTCCAGCTACAACCTGGCTGGAGACCTGGTTTGCAACCTGGTTATGTGCCCTGGCTGGAGAATCGAACCAGTGGCCTTTGGGTTTGCAGGCTGGTACCTTATTCACTATGCTACAAGCCAGGGCAAGACATTCATTTTCAAAGACAATAACATGCTGACAACAGAACCAGTAAGTTATTTTTAAAAATTCAAACTACAAATGCAGTTTTTTCAAAAACTTAGAACCTATACTTATGTGTAATGAACAGATTTAAACTTACCTCTCATCAGAGCACTTCTAGAGATTTAAATAGTACCTGCCACACACGAAATCACCTTATCCCTTTTTGCATTAACTCCTGTGAGTCATATAGTTTAAAGAGGGCATGCTCTGAGATTATCTGTAAATATCAAGAGAGTACTGACAAAGTCTTTCAGAAATTAATTGTATGTGTTTAAGGCAATCCAATATTTTAATTTCACATTTTGGCTGGCATACAAGATGATATGATCACTCTCCTTAACTAATGCACTGGGAGTCTATTCACACTTGTTATGCGTTCCATTTGATTAAAAGGGTTTTGATAGGAGAGATATGTTGATTACTTTAAAACATATTTTAAAACCACTTTGCTCAAATTAAGTACTGAAACAAGCTCCCTCTATTTAGCTGCTCTACAGAGAGCCACTACAATGGTAATGGGAATAAGTTTGTAATGATATAAATTAGTCAATGGAAATAAAAACCTGATTCTGTCACAAGTAACTAGTACAACTAACATGCAGGCACTCCCATGAACTGCCTTTGTTCCATCACAATTACAGTGGCAAAAATATTTATGTTAAGGAAATAGCTGCTGACAGCGAAAGAAGTGGGAAGTAAGGTTTTAAAGGTGAAACAGAAGCTGTGAGCATTCACAGACTACAGTTTATTTGAAGATATGAACCACTGCACCTACCCAGTCAGTACTAATGAAAACTATAATCACTATAATCAAACAAACAGAGCAACTACACATTAGAAGAAAATTGAACTATTATTTAGAAAGTTTCACGAGATTTCTGTGTGGGTAATTTTATTTATAAATGGCTAACGAATTTAGCATAGCTTTTTTCAAAAAAGGACTTTGCTTTTTAATATGAATTTTGTCCGAGCTCCTTTCATATCTTTATTATTTCCCTTTTAAATAAGTTTATGAAATAAAACACAAAAGCCTTTCACAGTCCTTCAGAACTTGATTCTTACAAACAATTCCAACAAGTATGGTCTGCCACTTGATTAAATTGTTTCCTATCCAGTTATCCCATTACCTTACAGGGGTTACCTCCCTTCATAAAATATACAATGGAAGTATTACAGTAGAAGGGGTAGCAGAAGGAAAACAAAGGCAGGACCCTCACCATTAAATCTAACAGAGAACTTAATAGAGAAGGCTAGAAGCAGAGGGGGACATGTCTCACCCACTAACTCTGCAGCTCTGGGCCTGCTCTGATAATATTGCCAGGTTTTCCAACATCACAGGAAACACCATGCTAACACGGGAGGAGGGCAGTCCTTGAAATTCTATGTACCTTTTCCACTACCTGGGAAGGAAGGCCTTTGAGACTGTGCTTTCATTCCAAGGCCAGGAAAGCAGGACAGGGTCTACAGTGCCCAAAGAAAAAGCCCATGAAAACAACTTTGACTAACTGCCTGCCTCCTGCCAGGCATGCAGATGAATGAATAGAATCTGGAGCAAGATAAGGATTCAGGCTAACAGACCCCCACACTATACCTAAAGGCTCCACCTTTATCCATCAATCAGTATGTAACTTCTTCATCCCCCATCCTGCCAACTATATATATATATATGTCCACAGAACAAGGGACTTGTTCTCTTGGCTCTTTCGGCTCTCTTGGGTCTCTTGGCCTCTTTGCCTCCTGGAGGGTCCCTGGCTTGGCCACGGGACCTCTGACCACTCTTTTGGCACTCTTGGCCCTCGGGCCACGGTCCTTTGGCCGTCCTAGAGAGATCTTGCTACCCCAGCATTAGGGCACCCTTATTTTTGCTCTCCCCTTCACTAACAAACTTTGCGTGCCCACTAAAAGGCTCACTGATGTAATGCTTTACAGCACTGGCAGGAAAAACTAGGGCTTTTCCAATAACAAAAGGGGCAGGAGTGACATGGGGAGACACAGGCTACATGGGTTTAAATGAAAACTGTATTGTAGTAAATATTCGAGTTCACTCTAGTAGCTATGCTTCTACATAAATGAAAAAACCTAAAGTTCAAACAGCGCTTGGTGACACACTGGCTCTACAAACTAAAAAGTATCTGCTTTCCACATATGAGGTGGCCAAAGTTTCTAGTTGCTTGGACACTGATTTAAACCCAGCGGCACCGTCCAGCTTCACCATGTACTCTCACCAAAATCCTGCTCACATCTCTAATTGATTTGGCATTTGGAAGTACAAAGGGTTATTACGTAAAGGATGCCACCAGACAGCCAGGAAAGGGGCTTCTTTATTTACAGGAAAATTGCGTGAGAACTAGCCAGAAACGACCCCAGTCCTGCCTCTGCTGCCTCCCTGCACCAGCCTCCTCCTCCTTGTAGGCAATGCATCACCATCTTTTTTTCATGGTAAGTACTTCTGGGAAAGCATCAAGCTCGTGCCGGATTTACTCACTCTCAAATGTCTATAATGATACACCAACTACACACAAAATTTACATACCAGTAGAAGTTTCAAGTCACATATTGTTGATTTTGTTTTGCTTTCACAGAGAAAAACATAAAGAATATAACTAAGTATGTTATATAGAAGAGACATACTTAGTGTGTTATAGTCAAGCCCCAGACATCCTCAATAATCTTGTCAACCAGCTGGCCCACTGTGTTTGCATAAAGCTACCCCAAGCGCTACAAGTAAAGGAGCAGACCTAATTCAAAACAGCTCACAGCATTTTTGACATTGTAAATCATTGCTGACTTCTCCTAAAGCATGAACTGTTCTAGACCAATGTTTTCCAAAGGACCACAAGCATCAAATTCAAATAGGATGTTTATAAAAGTTTAGATTTCTCGGACCAAGACTGGACTGCCTGAATCAGAACCCACAGAGGGAGCCTAAAAAAATGCATTTCAAAAGCTCCCCAGATGCTTCCTAGGCAATTAGCATTGATTTTGTGTTAGCAGAATGTTTGCACTTTCTGATCACAAAGAGATGAGTAACACTGGAAGATGGAACAGAAGCACCCCAGTGGCCAGGTTAGCAACAGAAGCTCCTTGTCATGGAACAAAAGAATGAAATGTAAGTGAGAGACCACAGTCTAATGAGGCTAACAAAGAACCAAACTCATTGTTACACTGTCTGGACTAGAAACCAGATATCCTGACTCTGGTTGATGCCCATTCCAGCTTCCTACACTCTGTGTCTCTACAAAATAAAAATCTGAAAACACGTACTTGTTTAAACTTTACACTTTAATTTTCAAAATGTTGGTATATTCAAATTACTGAAAGAATACTACCACTTTATGTTTACATAGTTCTTTAACAACCAAAAAATGTTTCCAGGTTTCCTACAATACCCTGATGCAGCAGTGTAAGGTTGCCATTGCAGGTAATATGCTGTCCAGAGATTTCCCCAAAGTCTTAACAGCACTAAAAGTGGAGTTGGTTAGTAATTCAACTGACTTTGATAATCTTTCTTAAAGCTCAGTCTTCCATTCATTTATACCTCCCTGAAACTGATATAAGTCTCTCAGCTCAACCATTGATGTTTTCCCACTTCTTCGATTTAAAAACATAGTTCTCAAGGATCTCTTCCTGAAACAGATTTCCTCTGCTATGCACACACTGAAAACTCTGGGTGGTGATTACACATTATTTCAATGCATTTTTATAAGATGGATGCAGGAAGGTCTGTCGTGAGCACAGATCCAGCAGTTATAACACTGCTGTTGAGAAAACCAGTGTTCTCTGTGTTTCAGCCTGATAATTTTATAGGACTGGTGTGAGGCACAAGCTACATGTCTCCCCTTCTTAAAACAATAATTGTGAGCCTTTCTTCTTCACCAGGAATATCGAGGTCATTGTCTGGATCAAACCTAAAAGGGAGCTTCCATCAACAGATGTCAAACAGATAGGCACCAATTTGACATGCTCTTACAGAACTATCACCTGCTATCAGAGCTGCTATGACAGCTGTGTAGTAAGACAATGTGGGCCAATTCATCCGTCCTCTGGGCCACAAGTGCTCCCTTAATGGGTATGACAAACATATGCCCCACTGCCACACAAAGGATATTTATTACTATAGGATGGTTTGTATAACATCGCTATTAATCAATGTTGATAGTCATGTTATTTTTATAATTGATGGAAAGCCAGAATTGCATAACTCTCTTGAATGCCTATTCTCTGACATAGTATGATGGACTTTAAAAAGAAAACAGTAGACTACCCTGGCTAGGCAGCTCAACTGGTTAGAGTGTCATTTCAATATGCCAAGATTATGGGTTCAACCCCTAGTTTGGACTTGTTATAACAAGAGTCAATCAATGAATGCATAAAAAAGCAGAACAACAAATCAATGTTTCAATCTCTCTCTCTCTCTCTCTCTTTCTCCCCCCCCCTGTTTCTCCCCTACTCCCTCTTTCTTTAAAATAATTAACTTTATGTTTTAAGATTTTATTTATTATTTTTAGAAAGAAAGGCAGGGAGAGAGGCAGAGATAGAGAGAGAGACATCAATGCATGGTTGCCTTTCACCTGCCTCCAGCTACAGACCTGGCTGGAGACCTGGCTTGCAACCTGGGTATGTGCCCTTGGCTGGAGAATCGAACCAGCGACCTTTGGGTTCGCAGGCCACCAGCCAGGGTCATAATTAACGTTTTTTAACAAAAGGTAAAGCATTGTGCACACACACACACACACATACGAACAAAATCCTGAGAAGATATAAGAAATCCACCTCCTTGGCTTTGACTTGATGCTATCTTGGCCGTACAGGGCCTGCTTCTTGCCTGGCTAGGCCCTGCTGTCTTTGGAAAGACTCAATTTAAGTGCTATCCTGGGTCACAAGCTTCCCTGCTTCCAGGGCTCAGCAGGTATTTTAAAGAGAGACTCAGTGAAGATTCGAATGGAATGAGGAACTCGGATTACCTTCTTTTAATCAGCAGCAGTCCGCAGCTCCAGCTGGCTATGCCACAGGGAGCCTTCTCTCAGGGTTTCCAGGGCTTTGGGGTTTCAAGATCAAAGGAAAGTCTCAAGTTTTACTTGTTGTCCTCCATGTCCTTAATTGGGGCAATGCTTTTTGTTTTGGTTTGGTTTTTTGTTTTGATTCCTCTAAAATTGGACGTTGAGATAGGTAGCTTATTTGGGAAATGATTCCAAGAATCAGGATATAGGAAGTGAGGCTTGGAAGGTATGAAAACGAACCAGGGGACTGTCAGCAAGGTTCCGGGCTGCAGAGACCCAGAATGCCTCAGAATGGTTCTCAAATGCCACCCACCCCTCCCACCTCCAGCTCCTGTCCTCTGTCAGTTAAGAATTGTCCCTGGGGCACTAACTCTTACCCAGGTCTCCGTTGTGCCCGCATTAACTACTGAGTGGCTTCCTCAGTTTGGGAGAAATCCCTGAAGAGACAGGCAACAATTGTGTCTGAGGTGGGCCGTACCCAGTGCTCATGGAATCACAATGGGACTGAAAGGAGAGGTGAGTGAATGGATGTAATTTAGGGCACCAAAAGCAATGACTACAGCAACAAATAAAATTATAAACAGAGAAGGTCAAGCCATTAATGGGCCCAGGCCCTACCCGGCTGGTGGACTCTGCCTGCTTTTCATCCTGCGGGTGCCTTCCCCGATGACCTGCCAGAGTGAAGCTCCCCACCCACCCCAGTGTCATGGTCACACCCCAGCACTGCACCACTGACGGTCAAGTCTATTGACCCTTAAACTGAGAACAGCCTGAGGACAGACTTTGCACCTTGCTTGCTATTCCCAGGATCTAGTTGAACACAGGTGTTCAATAAAAACTTACTGGTTCTATTAGTCCACAGAAAAGGCCTGTTAGCGTTCATGATTATTCATGAATAACCAAATATAATTTTTAATAGAGCTCTATTAGCTCCAACTCTAACCCAAACCCCATCAGGATAAATAGTCCTAAGGTCACTAAGGAACAAAACAGTCAGTTGTTAACTACTGTCTCAAGGAGCCTTATGACTCAACATCGTTAATCACTGACAAAGATGAACTTTGTTTCCTGCAAAGGCTACACTGTCTCAACTGTTAGAATTCTATGTTCTCAACATATGTACCTTTTCATGTTAATAAAACAGTTTAGAAAAAGTATCTTTTCCCCCATAAAAACAAAACAATAATAATTCAATTTCATCATCATCTACTACAGAAATTGAATTTTCTTACATGTGACCTAGAAATTCACCTTTCCCATACAAATTTTATCTTGGTATTTGTCCCTTCCTGAAAGGTTCTCACAGCATTTCCTCTGAAAAACACCTCATCTTGTGGGGTTCTAAAAAGAGAGACCTAAGTGACAGCTCTGAAGAGGGAAGTTGTAGAGAGATAAACACAGGTGGGGAGATTCTGGAACATCTCACAAAGATAGTGTATCCTCTTAAACCAACTGATTGGGTACCTCGTTTTCAATAGCATATGAATGTCTCTATCCTACTTTCTACACATGATGCAAACAAACCAGGAAAGCTAAGTACTTATTAGAGAGAGATTATGCCCAGTACTTTCATTCTCGAAAAAAAATTGTAAAAAATGTGTCCTTGTCACAGACTTGCTGCACTATTTCTGACAAACTTTATACACACATACACACACACATATATATATACACACACACGTGCATTTATATGAAGTCTGTCAGGAAAAAGTCCAACCATTGTTAATATACCAAGAACAGTTTGCGTGATACCAATATAACCTGGCAGACAAGGAGAGTGGACTGGAATGCACCTGTGTGAACAATGATGATTTCACTGTGCTAGTCAGTGGGGGCAGCAGACTCTGAGGGACCGTGTGTACTGTGTGGTCATTGCATTCAAAATGACTGAGCAAGCAGAGCAACAAATCTGCATCAAATTTTGTGTTAAGCTTGAACATTCCTCCATGGAAACTACTTAGATGGTTCAGAAGGCTGCAGCTAAGGGCAACTGGTGATTAGCAGCTTTACCATGACAATACACCTGCTCATGCATCATGTCTCCTTCAGAGTTTTTGGGCTAAACATCAAATCACCCAGGTGACTGGGCCCCCCTACAGTAGCCCAGATTTTGGTGCCTTCTGACTTCTGCTTTTATCCAAAACTAAACTTACCTTTCAAAGGAAGATTTCAGACAGTTCAATAAAATATGATGAGTTTCAGTGAAATAAATGGGGCAGCTGATGGCAACTGAGAGAATTGTGTGAGGTCCCAAGTTGCCTACTTTGAAGGGGACTGAGGTGTTGTCCTATATACACTGTTTCTTATATCTTCTATCTTTTCCAATAAATATCTCTTTTTCATACTATGTGACTGGGTACATTCTGGACAGACCATTTTAAATTTATAGAAAAAATGAGCTGTCTAGAAACTATCCCATCATGTAATAAGAAAACACACACACACACACATATTTATATGTATATAAATACATATATATTGGGTTGGCCAAAGAGTCCATATGATTTCATCCTGTAAAAGACACAATTTTTATTTTCACCAATAACTTTATTGATTGGGATATTTTGAGTATGTCGGCTATCTCCTGCTATTGGCTTCTAGTGGGTAGAGGCCAGGGGTGCTGCTAAACATCTTCCAATGAGTAAGATGGCCCCACAGCAATGAATTATTTGGCCAAAATATCAATAGTACTGAGAAAGTTCACAAACCACTTTTGACATGTTAGATCAGTCACAACACCTCCATACACTGCACAAACTTTTCTTGCATTTCAATTGTGTTATCTTCCTTGAAATAATAAAGCATAACATGCCAACCTTGTTGCATATCATCTTCCATCTTCAACATTAAAATGGTTAAACAAAAAGTCACCAATTTTGATAAGTTTCTTTTAAAATACACACTGAGCCCTTGCTGGTGTGGTTCAGTGGATTGGCACCAGCCTGTGAACCCAAAGGTCACTGGTTCCATTCCCCAGCCAGGGCACACAACCAGGTTGCAGGCCAGGTCTCCAGCCAGGTCCTTAGCTGGAGGCAGGTGAAAGGCAGCGATACATTGATGCTTCTTTACCTTTCTCCCTCCCTCCCTGCCTTTCTCTCTGAAAATAATGAATAAAATCTTTTTTAAAATGTCTTTTAAATAATTAAAATTTAAAAAGTAAAATACACACTGATATGGTAGCTATCATAATACAATCTAACAAAATTGTTTCAATGAAGTTAAACTGAGCACTACTAGAGCCATAGTATGAAAAAATGTAACAAACCTATTGGCCAGCTCTATATGTTCGTGTGTGGTGTGTGTGTGTATGTAAATTTATGTATATATTTATATTTTTATTTATTTATTTTATTTATTTATATATGCATATATTTATATTTATTGATATATTTTATGTATATAAATAATAGCTTCCCTGTAATAGCTTTGAAAACTTAAAAAAAAAAAAAAAAAACCCTTCTTTGGTAAATTTATGTCCATCAATTCTTACACATTATTTCTACTCTTGTAGGAAGAAATACTTTCTGTTGATGATGACACTCCCTACTAGATCCTGTAATTGACATGAGCAAATCCTTTAGAAAAATCAACCAAAAGAGGCAGAGGGCATACATTTTTTGATAAGAGTTCAATAAACCAGCTTCATTTTAATCTTCCAGTCTTGAATCATGTTGACCTTCAACCTGTTGTTAAAGGAACTAGTCAACACCAAAGCAAGGTGATAAACATTACATACTCTTGGGAAGATTGAGTAGGGCTTGAAGGCTAATAGAATATACATTTTTAAGGAAAGTTATGGTCTAGCTGCACACACCTTCAAGAAAACAGAGTAGTTCTGAGTAATAACTAAGCATGGTGCAGACTGAGTCCTGTCAAAAAAGATCTCATCTCCTCTGATAGAGTGACTAGCCCAGTAGATCAAGGGGAAGAAGCAAGAGGCAATTTATATTTGGATTTTAGCAAAGCTTTTGATTCTGTTCCTCATGACATAATCATCAATAAACTGAGAAAATAGGATCCTGGCTGCATAGTTACAAAAGGCAGGAAGGTCATGCCTGGTGAAGAGCTATCAATGGAAAAGTGTCAGTCTTCGAGAAAGCATAACAAATGGGGTTTCACTATGGTCAGTTCTGGACAGTGCTCTGGTGGACATTTTTCATTAATTACCTGGGAGTGGAATAATTAGCACCATCATTAAATCTGCATAGGAGACAAGACTAGAAGGAAGAGTTGAGGAAAGGTAATGAAGAAGAAAAGAGGTTGTCACTAGCCGTTGAGGAATATAAAATCTGAATTCACAATGACCTGGGAAGTTTGACAAAGCTGCCACAAACAATTCATTTCAAGGAAGCAGTGCAGGGTACGTTATTCCATCTCAGTTGAAGGGCTACTGTTACCCGTTTAACGAACACACAAGAGAGGCTGTGCTGAGTTCCAGCATTGCTTTGTACAATAAGACAGAGCAGGTTTCTAATGTTACAGAAATGATCTGCTTATTGAGGAAGACATTTATAGGAATGACAATAGAGTGTTGAAAATTACAGTAAGGATAGTACTTTAGAAGACCTTTGATCCTGATCCACCTGTTTACCCTATCTTTCCATATGAGTTAGTTACTTCTCTTAGATGTGTTCATAGTTCTTTCAGCCTTCCCTTGTCATAGGACACTAGTGGAAATAGATTTATTTCTTTGCCCTCTGAACTTCTAGTATCAGAAAGGGCACGGGCCATAGATTATATGTCCTTTTGTATCTTTAAAGCAAATCACCTGACACATAATGGATACTCAGTAAATGTTTATTGATTTGGAACTGAAAATAAACTACACATGTGCAAAGTGGGTTTCATGCAAATCTAAACACACACACACACACACACACAGTCCTAAAACTCAAGAGTTAAATGTTCTCATTACAGCCAGAAAATCAAGGTTAAAAATTTAGAGCAGGGCTTCCTCTGCACAGGTGGTAATTTTATACACCTGTAAGTGGAGAAGCTCTGTATAGAATGAGTGAGGGCAGAGGGCCAAGACTAAATAAGCAGGGTTGTGTTGAGGGAGAATGTTCTGAATAATGGCAAGAAGGGAGCTTGGGAATATAGGGAAGAATCCAGAAAGGAATGTGCAGGGAACCAGCAGAACTAAGGAAGGTTGACCACTTGAAGCCAAGGCCCATAGAATGGCCCAGAAGAGGTGAGATCAGTAGGGCCAAAGGCAGCAAAGAAATTAAGAAAGAAGAAGATACCTGGAGAGGGTATCCTGGATGATGCAAGTCAAAATATGTTGAAACTGTGAGTGAAAACAGAAGATGGACTGAACAGGGACAGGCAAGAACATGGTCTTGGAGAACATTAAAACCAACTAGATGCGAACCCAAAGGTCGAAGGTTCGATTCCCCAGCCAGGGCACATAACCAGGTTGCAAACCAGGTCTCCAGTCAGGTCTGTGGCTGGAGGCAGGTGAAAAGCAACCATACATTGATGTCTCTCTCCCTCTCTGCCTCTCTCCCTTCCCCTCTCTCTCTGAAAATAATGAAATAAAATCTTAAAAAAAAAAACCCAACTAGATCGCAGGTGGCAAACTCAAGGCCTGCAGACCGAATCCAGCCCTCCACTTTGTTTTATCTACCTGGCTCACTTAACTGTTAAGGAGTAGTTACATTTATACAATCCTAAAATTACATTTTAGGCTGATGTAGCCCCTGCTGAAAATGAGTTTAACATCCCTGAACTAGAGTTGGTCCAAGTAAGCATAAATAATGAAGATGATTAAGAAATGTTGTCCATATATAGATAAAACTAGTAAGAGATGCACTGAGGGTATAAAAATAATAAAATTAGAAGGGAAAATCTTAACCTTAATAGGGGAGAGCTTTCATGATTAAACTCAAAGTTCTTTTTAACATGTGCTTCTATGTAGTTTTCTGGAAAGAGTGTTCATTTCAGAAGATAGTAACTTCCAGTACATGCATACCTTTTGTCTGGAACGACCTTTTCTTATTCAGTAAATTCTGTTCTCTAACATGGTTGTCCCTGTCTCAGCTTTCTTATGGCTACAGTTCTGGTGGTGTACAGAATTGTTATACCCTGCCTTTAAAGGTGACATCACTTGTGGGAATAGATTTGTCTTTCAATGTTCTCTCTACTTTTCCTAAGGAAAGGGGGTGGCAGTGTGGAAACATGAGGTAGAGTGAAGCACTCCTTTGAAAACTACATCTGAAACAATTTGTCCCTTAGTGTTCAAACCACTGTCATCAACTTAATTGGTTTGTCCTCAATCATAGAGAATGAAATGCTACTGAAAACCAGTATTTTTCCTGATAGTCCACACAATCCAAAATCCATAATAATAAATATTTAAGGTAAGATTCAAATATGATTCAATCTTTCCCAGAACTGTTAGGGATACTTCAGATAACTCAGTATTTAAAAAATCTGTTTAGAAATTGAAGTGAACATTCAGAGGTTATTACAAAATTTTGAATTCTAATATTTATTCATCAAAACAAAACAATAATATAATCACCTTATATTACTTTATGGGAATTTTATTACCAATTATACCAATTTTGTTTGAGGAGATGTATTATAATCTTTAAAATATTCATATCAGTGTGAGGTTATATTATTATTATTCCCTACCCCCTGCACAAAATTATTCCTAAGCAACTTTTAAGTCACTATATTACTGGAACCAAGAGTATTGATACAATTCTTTATTCAAAGCCAATACGTCTATTTTGGACTACCTGATTCCAAGGACCTAAACAAAGGGGTGAAAATTAAAAATTTAGAAATACGTGGCTTATTGGAAACAATATATAATAGCCCTTACTGCTGTTAATATTGAATAGAAAAGAGAAATAACCATTAGCCTATTTTAACCACTGGAAAACAGCCTATGGTGGAACTTGACTGGTTTGATGCATTTTTGTACACAATTGCTGTGCTAATGGAGCAGACATTTACCCCATAACAAAGGAAATCTCACATGTAAGCCTTAGGGTTTACAGTAATTCCAGAATACCAAACCACCACTAAGGGTTTTAAGTGAAGCCCCTGCTGATCTATTTGTTGGTTAAACCCTTCTGTCTCTTCAAAACAGTCACATCACTCACAGACAAATAATTGATAAACTGAAGAATTTCAAACAAAGATAAAAGGGGATTGAAAAACCCATAACCAGACATTAGCTTTAGGAAATGCACTTAACAGAATACAATCACTACTCTAGATTCCAGTTTTTCCTTTGTGCATTTCAAGCCATAGAAATGTGTGCAAGATTCCTATTATCACAGCATACTGAAGGACGGAATTGGTTCAGCTATGGAAAGAACGAGATGAACCAAGCAGTCTTTTGATTGCTGAGGATAATCTATAAACACAAGACACCATGTTGACCCTCGAAATGATCTTTTCTCACATCCTCACAAGGGATGGCAGGCCAGCGATACTGTTATAGGGTACAAAACAGCATTTAGGAAAGGTTCCTAAAGAAAATCATTCTTCCATTCAACCGTGTTGCCATGGTAACCAAACCAATCAAGCTTCTTCACAAAGGCTTTTATGTCAAGTTCTGTTAGCAAACTCATATAGAAAGTATAACTCAACTAAATTAACACTATATTTGTTACCTGATTAGAGAGGTGAAACGCACAAATCTTTTCAAAAATTAGAGGAATATGTACTTCTTCCATATCGACATTTTTAATTAGTCAAGTTCAGTCTTTTTAAATAAATAAAAGCCTCTTGAAAGCTTTTTTTTAGGAATAGAAAAAGAAGAGGAATTTTGCTGGCAGTACTTGCCCTTTCTAAAATGGATTCTTTCCCCACCTTCTAGAGAACACAGTGAGAGAATTCTTGCATCTTGCTGAATCTTTTATTATCATTTCTTTGCAAACCCATGCTTAAAATACATTCATATTCTAGCACCCAATGTACAAAAAAAAAAAAAAAAAATTCCTACCATTTACCACCTAGCATTTTGAAGTCAAACAGAAGAGCTGGGGAAGCAACATGGATTTTATCAAAGGGTATTTTCTCTAGCATAGCTTGATGAAGCTGTAATATCGATTACAGCCTTAAATTTGAAGGCAGTTTTAAGTCTTTGACATGGTTTCACACTACGGTAACTGCATTTCTATGGCAGGTCCCATATTTGTAAAGTTTACCTATTAAAAGCAAAACAGAAACTGAGTTAAAACCTTTAGTAAAGTTAACATTTTGACACTGAAAAGTTAATGGATTTTACAATAAAATATTACTCCACTGTGTTGAGTAAATCATCTATATTCCTATCTTTTATCCTCTTCAAAAATACTAAATGAAGTTCTATGCCCTCATTCTATATTTTATGTTTGTAGAAAATGCACTTCATGTTATTTTCATAGAAGAGAAATAACTGCCCAACAAGCAAACTGCTCATGAAAGTGGCTAGAAAGTAGTCCAGTCTCTTAGCTACTATCCATCTTTAATTTTAAATAAGCCCTGTTATCTTCCTGGATTCAGTGGTATAATTTCAAGATTTCTGATACCAGACTTGGCTCCAAACACTTGACAACTGTGACTAGGTAGAAAATAATAACCATGATAAGATGTTGGACCAAATAAAACTGAAGTTTCTTGCTCATATATTAAGAGACCAAACATTATTAATGCCATTAAACATACATTTAGTACACATCACTCTTCCAAACTAATCACCTGGCTAGGATCTGATGCACTAATAGTGTACTGGGAATATTTTCAGGGCATATTAGCTTGAGTTAAATTGTAACTTTAATTCCAGTTAAGAAAATCTGAAACACTGTGTAACATGATTGTCCATTTTCATTTCTAGGCTTTTGATACCAATAAATAACCTAAAATGTAAATCTAAAGCTATGGAAAATATCACTTTAATCGGCCTTATCTTTAAACATAAATCTATACACCTAGTACTCAACAATGATATAGCACTTTACATTTGTGTGGCCACTTAAAAATTTACAATGTATGTTCTATGCCTGGACTTATTTGATTCTCTCTACAGTTTCGGGAGATAGGCAGAGAGATATAATAGAGAAAGTGAGGCTTAATTAGGTTTAATAACTCCTTTATTTAGAATGCTATCTTTTATAACAACTTTAAAAGACCTTCACAAGCAACTATCATAGGCCTGGTATTGTCCTACAGCTTTTCTCTTCATTGTTAATATATAAGTCCATATTATCATATTACATATATAACATGTATGTAATATACATTACCCACATATACACCTTTAGTTCTCAGAATAACTTTGGGATGTGGCATGACTATTCTCATTTAACAGATAAGAAAACTGAGGTTCAGACAGAGATGTTAAGTAGTCTGCCATAAGCCACAAAGCCAATAAAACCACTGAATTGTCACCACACTAATTTGCTCTACAAATAGACTTAATATTCAGATAGGTTTCCTATAAGTTCATATATATATAAAAACACTGAAAAGTTAATGGATTTTGCAATAAAATATTACTCCACTGTGTTGAGTAAATCATATATATATATATATATATATGTGTGTGTGTGTGTGTGTGTGTGTGTGTGCGCATGTGTATTTATGTATATAATTTAATTACTGACCATATGACATTTATGGCATTTACAAAATTTTGAATAAATCATTAATTTGGCTTGGATACTCATGATTTTACCTTTCAGAAATACATTTGGTCATTTTTATAACAATATGAATGTACCCATTCTGGATACGGTGCAGCTTGCTCTCAGAACAGATGTAAACAATTACTTCTGAAGGTTTCCCCTATTTTCACTTAGAAGAATATGAGGAAAAGGACATAGTCCACTAATTTCAGTGCTTGACTATTGTGTTAAATATAAAATATCACTATACCAGAGCAAGAAACAAAATGCTAGGAAGTGACAGTTCAATAAAAGGTGAACATTAAAATTTTTTTTTAAATACCAGAAACTTACTATCCTAAACCTTGTTAGAAATTAAAGATGTGTAAAATACCAAGCTTTCTGAGTCCTGCCTATTCCATTGCTAAGAATGTTATTATTATTATAAAAACTTATCACATAAGTTTTGATTCTATTTGAATAAGCAGAATATATAAAAATCTTTCATTTTTTTCTTTCCTTTTTTTTTCCATTTTATTGCACTGTTCTACGTACTAAGAAATTATGTTGAATAAGATGTAATTTACAAATATCCATTCATTCATTTATTCATTGAATACACATAAGGTGGGGTGAAAGTAGGTTTATAGTTGTGAGCACATAAAACAGTTCATTCTTGTATTATTACTTATTAATTATTGTATTATTTTTGTATAAACAACTGTAAACCTACCTTTCTCCCACCCTGAATTTATTCACCACCTATTTTCCAGACACTGATGACAACCAAAATGGAAATAAGTACACAGATACAAAACTTTCTTGATTTAGAGCACTATGTGTTCAGTATTTGAGTAGTCTCCAACAGAGCATTTTATATATTTTGTACTGATAATTTTACTATTACTATGTTAATTTATATTTTATATCAATATCTAATATACAAGCTACTTGGGAAACTTAGAACACATATTAACTTTTTACATTGTATTTAAACTGTTTTCAATAAAATTGTCTACGAAATTTTTAGTTTAGGCCAAATTCCTCTGTCACATTGTGAGGTTCTTGATAGCTGGAATTACCAGATAATTCTTTCATCTGTCATATAATCAGGGAGCATAAAATGAGCAGAAATATCACATTTGGACTCACATATGGCTTGTGCTTCTTATCCACATAAAAATGCACTCTGGAAACTAGCTTATTAGAAAAGCATATATAACAATAACAATTGTCAAATCTCTTCACAAGTGGACTGAGTGCCCTTGTTTCAAGATTCTTAAAGTGACCATTTCATAGCTTTTGAGAAAACATTCAGGATATTCTCTAATTTCATTCTCTCTTTTTATATTAACAGAAAAATAGATATAAATCAACATACTAATAATAACAACTGGAACTTACTAATATTTGCTAATACATTATATATTTTATAATTATACTTAATACATTTTATATGTATGTATATTTCATACAACTTCCTACAATGCAGGTACGGTTATTATTTTGCATCATACAGATGTGGACATCGAGACACAAATAATACTAAATAGAAGAAATATGCTTTAAAATGATGATAAAAAGGTATAGTTTAATAAGTACATAAGCCGATAAGGTATCTGTCTGTCATAACCAAGTTTTATGAACTGTACATAATGGTATGCACTACACTTTTATACAGTAGGCCTGACAGCATAATAGGTGCATTTATACCAGCATCATCACAAACCCATAAGTAATATGTTGCACTATGATGCTAGGATGGTTATGATGTCAGCAGAAGATAAGAATTTCTCAGCTCCTTTACAATGTTCTGGGCCCACCTTTAGACACATGGTCCATCATTGATGCAAACATCCTTATTTAGTGCATGACTGCATACTCACTGCTACACCTAAAGTGATCATGTTCGTTGGCTAATTAGAAAATGTCAGAATTTAAATAAAAATTCTATTTCTTAGTGAATGATTCCTTGAAGTTAAAATACAATACAGATCAAATACTACAGACACACACATTTTTATAGTATATATGTCCATGCTAGATTACTTGGACTGTAGTTACAAAATGTCTGTTTTTAGCTTCCAACCATTCCTTCAAAATTTACTCAATGGCAGAGTTTTTCTCTGCCCTTTACATAAAAATTCAAACATTCCAATTACTCATACTGTTCTAACCAATGAATAATATGACGAGCAATCACTTCACATCACCACATATGGTCTCAATTCAGAAATTAGAGTGCTCAGGTAAATATATTAGCACTGGTTTAAACATTCTAGTTAAAGCTACTTCCTTTTCCCAGCTACGGTCCACTACAGACCAGCATCCAAATTCTCTTCTCCTCCAACAATGAGCTACATCTTCTGAACCGCATGGTTAAAATGATGAAGAGGAGGAAGCTGGATAGGGGTAAGAAACTTCTTATGTGGCTGCGGTTGGTAGCTGCCTACTGCATTCTCTGGGTCTGGCTAATCTCTCTCTCTCTCTCTCTCTCTCTCTCTCTCTCTCTCTCTCTCTCTCTCTCTCTCTCTTTCCATTCAATTCATACATTCACATTTCCTCACAGGGCACTTATTTCTGGGAGCTTGTCACCCACTATACTTAATGTGGGTGCTATACTCTTCCCCACACATGGCCTCTAGAATCTGGAGTAATTTCTATTGAGGTTTGTTACTTTCTCTTAGCAGCAATCTGAAATGGGCCATGAGGGCCTCCGCTCTCTCAAGTTAAAGATGGCCCATATTTTGTCCCCAAGAAGCATAAAGGAGGGAGGTCAATCCTCATTCAGTGACCTCTTCTTTTTGTCCCTTTTAGATTTCCTAAGCAGGAATAAGGATGCTGATCCACTAGTTTTCTTCAACTTCAGGAAACATGTAAAGTTCTAAGGATGCTCCATTGAAAGTTTCTTCCCTAGTTGGCTTGGTCAAGGTGTTGGGAAAGGCACCTTATAGAATAGACCCTGTCAGGAAAAGTGTCTTCATGAATCCTCTCCTTAAAGCTCATCCCCTAACACTACTTTCCAGTATTTTTTAAAAATGTGTCTATTGGTTTGGAATCTGATTTGATATTTGGTATCTGTGTCACAGCCAAGGCTTTTATTTTAATATCTTTATCAATATACTTAATATCAGTCCTATAGGTCATTGAGATGTTATCTAAATTAACTTCAAAATGGATTTCAAATGATGAGTTAATCTTGAGCAAGATCTTTTAGACACTGGTATTGTTGTTTTAAGAACTAAATATCAACTATGAATATGCCATTTTAAAGGAAATATCTATGACTTACTTTTATTTTTTTTTAAGATTTTATTTATTATTTTTAGAGAAAAGGGAAGGGAGAGGGGCAGAGAGGGAGAGAAACATCAATGTATGGTTGCCTTTCAACTGCCTCCAGCCATAGACCTGGCTGGAAACCTGGCTTGCAACCTGGTTATGGACCCTGGCTGGGGAATCGAACCAGCGACCTTTGGGTTTGCAGGACGGTGCTTTATCTGCTGCGCCACCAGCCAGGGCTCTACTTTTATTTTGATAGTTACATTTTTACTATTTGTCCATTAACAAAACTGTTCTTATGGGTGTGTCAGATATTCAATACTTAGTACACTATGCTCTTTTTAAGGAGTACTGAATAATAAATGTTCCCATCATTAATCTTAAAATAAAATGGATTTCCTTTGCAAAATAATGACTCATAGTTATTGAAAAATTATTAACAAATTACATGACAAATTACTGCACTGATACATATCAACCTCAGACATGTTCTATATTTCCCTCAATCTAAGGGAAACAAGATAAAAATCTGTAAATATTCTATAATCACATGAGTCACAGGATTTGCTTCCACTCCTCTGGCAAACATAAAGGTCACTATAAAAGTGGAAAAGATGTTTTTTAGTTGTGTTTGTTTTATTGTGTTTTTGTTGTGCTTAGTAAGCGTTTTCCAGCTTTCATTGTTCCTTGAGCATACAAGGGGCCACAACCCTCTTGGGTTGTGTATTCTGCACCAACTTAAGTCACCACCAATTTTCCCAATGATATAGGGCATCTGTTTCCTTTGACTTTGCCCTTGAAACACTTATCCACACCCCAGTAATGTCTGTATTAGCCAGCGTCCTAGTACCCTAACCACTATAAAAGCAAACAGATTTAGAAATAAAAGGCTATAAGAACTGGGAATAAAATGTCAAAGTGCGGACCAATATAAATATGTGTTCTGACAGACAAAGTGCACTTTAAATTGTGCACAGCCAGGCAACTCACTACAATTTGGAAATTCTCTCAGAGACTAAAATTGTTGTATTTACACCTTGGGTGGAAGGTGAAGAATGTAGTTATTGAAGACTAAGACTGAAATACTACTACAAGAGAAGGACAAAGCATTATGATTACTGACAAAAAAGAAAACATCATAGAAGGCATACCTATGCTTACAAATGCAGCATCAATGATAATGATAAGGGATAACTGGTCAGCAGTTAGATAGACATGTGCAGAGCAAGGATGATGGGACAGGTACGAGAGGTCACCAGGATGGGAAGCCTTGGGGTCTAGCAACAGGCAAAGCTGGGAAATAAGGAACTCGCCCCTAGGGTGACATTTCCTCCTCTAGCACAGGGCTAGGGCCATGGGGTTCAGACCCTCCCCTGACCTTTCCTCCCCTAGCATGTTGTTAGTCATGTGGTAGAGATCCTTAAAGGAGCAACAGGGCCAGGAAAATAACCTCACAAGACCCCCTTGCACCACCACCCTCTCAGGCATTAACCTCGGAGGGATAACATCTAGGCCTCAGTTGTGTTTTAGCTCCAGGCCCAGAAAAAGCAGCACAACCAGACAAATAACAGGTCGGCTGACCTCAGGACCAGCTGCAGTGACTAATACCCTCTCTGCCCTGGAGACCACAACCCTGAAAGGACACACCTGGAAAACTGATGACTATTCTATTGAAATCCTCCCCTGGAAACTCACCTAAAATCCCCACCCTTAAAAGCTTTTAAGACAAAGGACCCAGCACCCTCTCCCTTTTGGTAGCCTGCAGGCACCTTCGCCCTCCCCCTTTACTTCACCCTACCTGTCAGGCACATTATCTTTGCTCTCCTCTCTCTAAGCTTGGAGGACCCTTTTTCTTGCCTCTGTAATTTGTTTCCCAAACCCATTGCTTCTATGGCTCACTTCTTCTCCCTCTGTGACTTTAAATAAATTTTCTCGTATTGTTTGAGTCTTGGCTCTAAATTCTTTCCTAGCCAGAACGCAAGTACCAAAGTTGCTGAACCAAGATCCAGTTTGACCACACTGGTCTAACACCTGGAGCTGTTCTCGCCACCACCAACAATAATAGATACTATGGGGCACTTATCTGCATGATGCATGAATCCTCATAACCCTCTTTGTGTGTGTAGGTATGGGGTGGTAATACATTTTATTCCTAAATTACACATAAGGAAACCAACGTTCACAGAGGTTCAGCAATATGCCCAGGATCCCACAGGTGACAACAGAAAAGAACTTGAATCCATTCTGGTAAAGTCCCCCAGTCTCCCAAATCCAGTACACATGCTGCAGTCACTTTACCTTATTGAACAGATGGATGTAGTTTGCTACACGAGTTATCTCATGTTTGCACTTGCATTAGCTTTTCTATGAGATTGCCAGTCAACAATGTGTTAAGATAAGGCAATGTAACAGGTTAGAAAGCAGAAAGGATGAACAGATTTCTTCTCCGCTATACTAAATTCAACATTCACACAACCCACACTGTGATCTTTCTAAAATAAATTTCTGGTCAGATCAGTCCTCTGCAAGGAATTCTCCAATGTTTTTTTACCACTGAAGAAAGAACAAATAAATACTCCAATAAGATTATATAATACTCAGTGTTCTGCTTTCATCTTATTAAACATAATAGCCTGCTTTTCCCAGCCTCCTCTTCTCTCCTGGTGTTGCACTTGGCATACTATCGTGGTTTTCTTTCTACCACATGAGCTACACTTCCTCAGGTTCCTTAGAGCTTTTAGCTCTGCCTTGACCTCTAAAAACTTCAGTCTTTCACTGACTCTCTGATTGATTTCATCCCTGCCTTCACAGCTTTACATTCCAAAGATTCTCAAACTTTTTATTTCCATGGGAACTGTGTCTTTGATCCACAGGCTCAGGTAATACTTAGCCCCACTCTCTCCTTGGATGATTCATGGGTACAGTGGGCACAGGGAGGGGTGGGGTACACCTGGATGCCCAATTCTAGTGAGCAAGGAGGCTGTGCCACTGGACCCTGCAGAACACCTACTATGTGAAACCACCCTTGTGAGCCTGGGAGACACAGCCGCTCTACCTACTACATAGAAACACACAGGGAGGCTGCCAAAGTGAGGAAACAAAGAGACATGTCACAAAAGAAAGAACAGAACAAAATTCCAGAAAAAGAACTAAACAAAATGTAGACAAGAAATGTACTAAATAAAGGTCAAAATACTCATTATAAGGCTACTTAATAAACTTTGTGAGAACAACAGCATAATAAATGGACATGAACACCATAAAAAGAGCCAGTCAGAAATGAAGGCTACACTAACTGAAAGGAAGAATCATTTACAGGGATCAACAATAGACTAGATGAAGCCAAGAGCCAACTCAGCAATTTGGAGGACAGGGATGCAAAAAACACCCTATCAGAACGGAAAAAAGGAAAAGCAGCATTTTTAAAAATGGTGATAGTGTAATGAGTCTCTGGGACAACTTCAAGCATACCAATATCTGCATCACGGGGTTGCTTGGAGGAGAAGAATGCAAGGAATTGGAAACCTATTTGAAAGAACAGAGAAAACTTCCCTAACCTAGTGAAGGAAATAGGCATACAAGTCCAGGAGGCACAGAGAGTTCCGAACAAGATGAACTCAAAGCACCCACATGATGACATGTCATAATTAAAATAAAAAGATCACAAAGAATCTTAAAAGCAGCAAAAGATAAGCAGATATTTGTCTACAAGAAGGCTTCTGTAAGATTTAGCTGATTTCTCAACAGAAACTTTGCAGGCAAGCCGGGCATGGCAAGAAATAGTCAAAGTGGTGAAAAACAAGGATCTATAACCAAGATTACTCCACCCCGTAAGGCTATCACTTAGAATCAAAGAACAGATAAAGAGTTTCCCAGAAGAAAAAAACTAAAGGAATTAATACCCATCAAACCAATATTACATGAAATGTTAAAAGGTTTTCCGTAATATGAAGAAAATAAGCAAAAGTATGAATAAAATGTCAATACATATATATCAATAATTGAACAAACAAAAACAAAATAACAGCCCTGGCTGGTAGCACAGTGGATAAGGCGCCGGCCTGCGAACCCAAAGGTCGCAGGTTCGATTCCCCAGCCAGGGCACATAACGAGGTTAAAAACCAGGTCTCCAGTCAGGTCTGTGGCTGGAGGCAGGTGAAAAGCAACCATACATCGATGTCTCTCTCCCTCTCTGCCTCTCTCCCTTCCCCTCTTTCTAAAAATAGTGAAATAAAATCTTTAAAAAAACAAAATAACAAATAAGCAGAACAGAAACAGACTCATGGCTACAGAGAACATTTTGACAGTTGCCAGATAGGAGGGGTGTTGGGGAAATGGGTGAAAAGAGTGAAGGAATTAAGAAGCACAAATCAGTTGCTACAGAATCATATTGGGGATGTATAGTACACCATAGGGAATTTGGTCAATAATATCCTAATAACTATGTATGGTATCAGATGGGTACAAGAGTTATCAGGAAAATTATGTAAAAAGCTATATAATGTCTAATCACTGGGGTGTACATCTGGAAGTGATATAACATTGTGTCAACTATAGCTGAAAAAGAAATGATTTAAAAAACAAAACAAAAACTGATAAATAAAATAGGTCTGGAGTTATATGGAAGAGTAATTTTTCTTGAAAATTCTACCTTTTTGTAATTGTTGATATTATGTTCCAAAGTACATTAATTAGCATTTATCACCATCCTCAAAGTAATAAGATGATTATAATACATTCAATACATGTTGGGCACTGTTCGCTTTCTTTCACTAGTATGTCAATTATTTAAAAAGGAAGTATATCTCATGAAAGTCTATTGGTTGCATAATTCACAGATGAAGAACCTGATGCAATGATTATGAAATACACAGGACTGATGGCAAGAGAACTATTCTTTTCAAAAGACTCAGTCTTTAAAATTGATGGTATTTAAAGAATTATGTTTAAACCAGAGTATGTTAATAGTACTAGTGGACAATCAGATACCCAAAGTTACTGTGGAATGAAAAGAGTTGCTACAGAATTAATACCAGGTATTTCTGTGGACATTATAGAACTGGTCCATTAATTTTGGGGGAAAATAACTATAGGACTGAAATCATTGCTTAAGAAACCCCAAAACCCCACCAGGGTATACTGCTACATTAGTTTTCCAATATGTAGTTATTTCCTTTAATTAATTAGGTATTAGTGATGCCTAAATAAATATTAATCAATAGTAATATTAGCATTTACTATAAAGTGTATATTTTACAAATATGCTTCAGAATACACAATAACTAGGTTTTTTTCTAAATAATTTTAATGATCCAGTTCCACTTAGAAAATTTGTAGATTTAAAAGGGACATTTTATAGTATTGAATCCAACCCCTACACTTTGCAGATGAGAAAACTGAGGTACAACAAGTTTAATTGTTTACTAATTTTCATAGGGCTTACTAGTAACAAAATCAGCCCTAGAAACTGTGTGCAGATAGAAATAATAATAAAACTAACATTTATTGTGCACCAAGCATTGAATTAAGTACATTAGATGTGCTATTCTAAGGAATCTTCACAGCAATCCTGGACCTAGATAGGACATACTATTTATGTAAGTGTGATCAAATTGACTTTAACTGAATATTTATCCAAGTTTTTCATATCAAACCTACATTGTCTGAGGTTCAACTTCATGTTGTCACAGAAAACATTAGGAAGACAAAATAACATTAAATTGTGAATCATTTTGCCACAATATTTCAATGATGTGACAATTTTTTGTTGTGTTGTGTTTTGTTTTGTTTTGCTTTGCTTTTAACCAGAGATTTGTTGTAACTAAGAAAACACATACTCATTGGCTGGTAAATGAGTGTTAAAAAAGGTCAAGAGGGTGATAGAAGTGGACTTTTTCTATAGTATCTTCTTAAATATTGAAAGACATTTACCTAATCAATATCAATTTATGGGTAACACTTAAGCATATTTTTTACTCATCTCCTACAAATGAGGTATAAGGTGGTCCAAGATAAATTTTCTTGCTCTTTGAAATTGAGTTTTGGAGAGAAAGACATTTTTATAAGCATTTGACCTATTTTGCATTAACAGTTCACATCTGTAAGCCAGGTTATATTCGCATTTTAGAAACATGTCTGTGTTATGTACCACGTTGCTACTCGGTTGAAAGGAAAAGGTTCCATCACCAAATCGACAGTATTCCCAATTGTATTAACTGACCCTCCATGTCCATCCATGGTCCACAGCATGTTCCCAGAAAAGATGGAAGGAGATCAGCAATTTAACGTAAAGCCAAAATTGGTATAGAGACTGGACTGACGCCAACTCCCCTGAGGGAGCAGCAGTGGGAAAGGAGCCTGCGAGTCCATCCAGCCGCACAGGGAGAGAGGAGTGTGTGCACAGCTTCATGAAGTTTGCTGAATTTCATTCTCTCTCCCCAGCACTCTGGGCAGGGTCATCACAATCACAGGTCTTCACAGAATGCCAGGCTCATTTCCAGACAGTAAGAAGGAAAGAAGACAGAAAGGAAAAACAGGAAAGAGAGGGGTGGGAAGAAGGGGGCGAAAGCTACAGACCCTGCTTGCTAAACTCAGTGAATGTTGTCAAAAGCCAGGAAAGCCCAGGAGTTTGAAGGCATTAAACACTCAGAAAGAAAATAGTTTTCTTTTGCTTTGTTCTGTGTTTTCTGATACTTGAGAGTAAGAAACAGAGGAAGGGAGCAGTTTGTGTCAGAGACTCCTCCTCTCCAAAATGTTTACACATGGAATCATGCACTTGTTCCACATGTTCCCATTTGTGATCATTACCATTGTTAGATTTACCTATTGAATCCTACAGGAGAATGTTAAGAAATGTTTATCTCATTCAATTCCCAGCCAGGGCACATAACCAGGTTGCAAGCCAGGTCTCCAGCCTGGTGTGTGGCTGGAGGCAGGTGAAAGGCAACCGTACGTTGATGTTTCTCTCCCTCTCTGCCTCTTTTCCTTCCCCTCTCTCTGGAAATAATAAATTAAATCTTTAAAGGAAAGAAAGAAAGAAAGAAAGAAATGTTTAACTCTTGAGTTAGCTAAAATATTAAGATAATCTAGCTTACTCTAGCTTGCATCCATGAGACCATTAGGACATGACACTAAGAGTATGTTATATAAAGATGCTCAGATATTGGACTACAGATTATAAGGTTCACATACAATTAAAAAGAAAAAACCTCCATCTCATTCATGTCTGAAACTATCATTTCAGATAGTAGGAGAAATGACAAGATGAGCAATATTAAAGTTTGCCAAACTTACAAACACACACTGAATCCCTTTCAACGCAAACTCAAAAAGCCCTTCTGAATCAGATACATCATCTCCAAGTATTAACCCCCGAAATTCATATAATATATGCCTCCTTCAGTCAGTTAGAATGAATTTGATCATCTGAAAACACTTTGCTATTTATCTCAGCACTATTTCTTTTATGAGTCAATTGTATTACAAACACTACAAAACATGGGAGAAAGTTTCCCTCAGCAGAGACTATTTACATATAGTAATTTGGCAAAAATTGCTTTTCAAATCAGATGTTTTACAAAGTCCATATTCTACTTTCCTTTAGTGCTTTTTGACAGTTGGAAATAGATATAAGTTGTAATTTACTTGTATCTATTTCCTACTTAGTAGGGTCCAGTAAAATCATTCAAGCAGCATCACAGATAAAAGGCAAAAATGAAAAGCATTTGCAATCTTCTGTGAGCTATAATGTGCATTGACTGCAAACAATAGCTGGTGATTAAAATATATATCTATTTATAATACATGTATATGTATGTATGTTTATATATTTCACATCAATATAATATATATATGTTATATATATTATACACACACACACACATACATATGTCTGATAACTACTAATATAGTCCCTAAATGTGTTTAAGCTTTCTGCAATGAAAATGATATGTAAAATGATATACATTGACACAGTAATTCCCAAATCTTCTAGTAGGCCTTTAATTTACTCTAACAGAGAATTGTTTTGAGAAAAATTCTACAAGACACAGTAAAATCTGTAGCCATGAAAACAGAACAACAACAAAACATCATATGCGAGGTCAATGGCTGCTAAAGCCATCATGTTTGTCATCAAGTAACATTTCACAATTTGAAAATTAAGGAGAAAATAGGCAATGAATTACAAGGAAGCGAGAAAGTCAATTATGGTGATTACCACAAGAGTAACACATTTCACAAATGCCTGACTGAACAGGGCCCCAATACACTGCCAGTTACGTGGAACAGAAAGTTAACCAGTGTTTGCACCCACGATGTGTGTGTTGTTAACAGAGTGATTTTGATTAAGTTTACGGTCACATTGCAGGATCACAAGACTTCACAAAGAAGATTACTTTAAATATGAAATCCTTCAGCTGTAAAAAATAATCATGTCTGAAGGAGGTTGGATATTTAATATTTCTCTAAATCAAAGTTATCGCTGCCTTTCTCTCTCTTTGTTGGATGGCCCGAGGCTTCATTTTTTCCCATGTACTGTGCAACTACCCATACCCCCTGCCAAAGAACAGAAAATATCTTAAATGAAAAGAAATGCCACCCTTCACTTTATATTAGTACTCTCATAAATTTAATATCCCTATTCAATATCCAGAGAGCTGCATGAAGTAGAAGACTTTATCTTTTGTATTTTTACTTGGCTCATATTAAAAACAACTCAGTAATACAATCAACTTGATATTTTCTGTGTGGACCCCAGAAATCTTAACGACAGTAACACATCCAATTGATCTGGAGGGCACAGGCACACAGCTTACCTGAGAAAAAAACAGTTGGGTTGGGGCAGATAAGGTTGAGGTAGCAAGTTTACAGCTTTTCTCTCCTGACTTACTATATAGGAAGGCCATGCTTAAGTATCCCACTACCCCTTCTATTGATCTATAAGCCTGATACATAATAAGTGACAGGCAGAAAGATGGAGAAAGAACTGCATGTAGTAAATGGAGACAGCTATTGTAAATGACAACATTAATTACTTCCAGTTACTCATGTATCACTTTAGAGGGTGTTACATAAAAATTTTCATTTTCTTCTAGATTTCGTAACCAAAATTCAGGTTATAAGCATGGATGTTATAGCTAATACTGTATGATAAACTTTAATGTTGCTGAGATACTGGGTCTTCAATAGTTTCATCACAAAAATAAAAGGAATGATAATTATGAAGACAGAATGGAGAGGTCTGCTAATGCTGTAATGGTTACAACATGGTAACACATAAATGTATAAAATCCACACATTGTACATCTTAAACTTACCCAATGTTATATGTCAATTGTATCTAAATAAAGCATTAGAAAAAATTTAAGAAGCAAAATGTTTCAGGATAAAATGCAATTGCCATTTACTGAATGGATGATACCATGTTAACAAGCATGACTCATAATATTAAGTCATTCACAATAAGTTGAATAGAAAAATAATTCAGCGTCCATGCTATACAGAATATAAAATGTGAAAATTTACTAATTCATATGACTGGGCCTTATTTTATAGATAAAATGTACAAGAAATTCCGTAATTCTGCAAACTGCTTGTCAAACATCTGACCATCTTTTATAATTTGCTCGTTTTCATTTACTTCAGAAATATTAGAAGTTAACTGCCCATACATCAAACTTCTAAGGTAAAGGGGAAAAATAATGGCAAAGGTATAGTAGCCATAGCATCAATGCTAATAAAAAGTGCTTTATTTACTGAAGATCAAAGAGGTTAAACAGTAGGAATTTAACCCCCTTCCATCCAGAGGCCAACATAGGGAGCTAGGTATGCATAGATAACAATTTCTAAAAGGCATTCATTCAGTTTGGTTGCTCCATCTATGGCTTAGAGCAAGATGTTAAAGCTTTCCATTTCTCGGATTTTTTCTTATGTAAAATTAAGGCAGAACAGAGCATGAATACAGAATTGCTTTATAGTAGACAAATAATGAGTAACTCTTCAATTAATGTGGGGTTATTCAGAGCAAATAACAGCTATGGCATGGCTGGTGTGTTTGCCTACAGGGGTGGGCATAGTAAACTGAGGAATCCGGCTGCATGGAAAGAGTCAAATATAGGATCTAGATCACGCAAGGACCCCATGTGAATGTCAGTAACCAGGGCAGGCAGCGGGTCAAAGACGATATACAAGTGGAGCTCTGAACATCAGATTCAGAAAGTAAGCAAAGCAGAACCAGAGTCCGGAGAGGGCAAGACCGAGGTGTTGGTGAGAAACTGGGTGACCCTGGGCCCTGCTGGGGTTCACCTAGGCTCCTGGGCACCAGCTGTAGACAGGAAGAGCTCAGGGTGTACAGATGGGTCTCACCCTCCCCAATGTAGGCCTGTGGACAAGCGGACAGGCTACATCTAGAATTACGTAACTAGCTATGTAATTAGCTAACAAAGCTAAAAAGAAAATCTGCTTTTCAAAGGAGCAGAGTAATACATTCTGGCCCCCTCCTGCCAAAGGGAACGGTGTCTCTCTGCAGAGCTAGTCTTCCCCAGAAAGTCACCTTCTCAGACGCCATCCTACTCCAAGCAGCACTGACTCCACCCCACCCCACCCCACCCCACACACTGGTCACTTTCTATCCCCTTTCCCTGCCATATTTTTTTCCTTCATAATGCTTATCGTTATTTCATTTACTTTGTATTCTATTGTACATCCATGTACTGCCTCTCTCCCCATTGGAATAAAAACTCCCTAAGAAAATAATCCTGTCTCTGCTGTTACCAGCAGCAACCCCAGTGTTTGGATCCATGTCAGCCACAGGAGGAATTCCATGCACATTTATTTAATTAACATATGAATAAATTTCAGAGCAACATTGTTCAAATGCCTTTCTTCATTTCCTAGACTTTTGGGTTGGATGTGCTGCTACATACTCTATTATATCAATTAAGATGGATGAATAAGGTAAATAACAATAGACATAATCAAAGTTAGCGGCCTTGAAACTCATGAATTAATTCAGGCATAAAGAATGTTCAAAATGCAGAATTTGGATGTTTTGATAGTTTAATAGAGCAACGACAAAGCAAACTACAAGATATGTTCTGTTTCACAAAGCTAAGGAGCTCTGGGCACAACCCTAAAAGATCAGAGTTATTGGCTGATCACTGAACCCACACTCTTCTTGGATTGTTTTTTCCTGATTAAAAATAAAAAAAGGTTTATGTCAGGAAAGCTACAGAACAACTGCTATGTACCAAGTACATAATCGAACTTCATCCTTACATGAAATATAGGAATCAATTCTTAAACTTTCATCTATGGTATAGAATTCTTAAAGTAATTTTAGGTTCAAAGTTCAGAACTTCAATAAAAACTTGTTTTATAAAGTAGGATATAGAAAAGAAAAGAAAGGAGAAACAGCTATACACAGATTAAATGTTGTTTTTCTTTCAACTACAAAACTAATTGAAAAAAGATTCTGGAATTGTGAAAATTTAATTTTAAGTCAAAATAGGCTTTCCCTAGAGAAGATTATTTAAAATATTTTCTCTTTGCTTTTTAAAACAAAACTAGTTTCATGCATTTGCTTGCTTGCTTTATTATAGGTTGCAAGCAGAAAGAAGAGATTTTCTACTACCATTAAGTATTTGACTACAGTCAAATTACATATAATATGCCCAAAACTCAGATTGTGAGTAAATCCCATAATATTATTTGAATATCTGAATTAAGGTATTTTTGTTCTCAAAAAATTTTTAAATAAAGTCCATTTTAAAGAATTAACTAAAGAAATTACTGAAGAAAAATCTGTAAGAAAAACCTAAAGAGGAAGGATTAAATCCAACAAGCTAGAGTAGCACAAAAACATGACGGTAACTGAAAACATATTACAACTGACCCAGTTGTGGACCCTATAGAAATAAATCTGAATAAGCACACCGAAAGCAGATCTTAAAGTGATTTCATATAAGATTTTTAAAAGAAAGAACCAGGGCCCTGGCTGGTGGGATGGTGGATAAAGCTCCAGCCTGTGAACCCAAAGGTTGCTGGTTTGATTCCCAGCCAGGGCACATAACCAGGTTGCAAGCCAGGTCTCCAGCCAGGTCCCCAGCTGGAGGCAGGTGAAAGGCAACCATACATTGATGTCTCTCACTCCCTCTCTGCCTCTCACCTCTCTCCCTTACCCTCTCTCTAAAAATAATAAATAAAATATTTTATATATATATATATATATATATATATATATATATATATATATATGTATATGTATATATGTATATAAAGAACCACTGCAAATAATTGGGAAAGTAAAAACTGTTCAGTCTGGGGATAAGTAACTGGCATTTTAAAAAAATAATCTACATAGAGCCTTGCCCTGTACAGCAACAACATATCATATACAGGTGATTTGAAAGTGAGATCAAACTACGGATACCCAAGTTCTATTAGCTCCTTGAAAATATTTCACTTCTAAAAACCCTCTTCAAATTCAAATTTAACTTTATATATATGTACTTCACTAAGTGTATACAACTCTCTAATAAACTTAAGAAACAAAAATCAGAATTTATGACTAGTATCACAAAACACTAATGAAGGAACAAGCTCTTTCAGTTTGGCAGGTTTTAAAAAAGTCTGTGTACATATAACTCTTGTTTGTAATTTATAACATGCTCCTGTTATACTTGTTTCTAGCCAATCAGTATCTGGTTTGTATTCCAGAAATAAATATAATGATGTTTCATGGTTATTCAATATTTTCAGGGACTACTCCATCTATGTAAGTTTAAGGACCACTTGACTGAAGAGCAGATATGAAGTGGTTTTAAAAAAAGGAATAAACACTAGAAAAATTAGATGGAAATCGTACAAAAGGTAAAGACCTTCTAGTTTTATATGTAACAGAAATGATAAAACAGCAGCAGATCAACAATTTTGACTACATAAAGTGATAAATAAAAAGTATGTATGTAAAAAGAATCACTAGAGTAAGACCAATGAAGAAACTTAAGGTACATTTGTTACAAGCATGACAAAGTTAATATGCCTAAAATCTGAAGAGCATGAACTTACAAATGAAAACCCTGAGGCAAAGGAAATACAGAGGAAATTTATATAACAGGGATAATCACTTACAAACAAATTTTAGCAACCTATTATCACTTCAGTAATTCAAGAAATTCATATTAAAACAATAATGAGGCAGTGTTTTATCTGTTCGATCAACAAAATCTGAATGATATTTTCCAAAGTGACCAAAAGAAAAAGAAACCAGCATCCTCCGTTTGCACTGGTGGCATTATCAGCACATACATCCTTTCGAGAATGCAATTTGGCAACATATTTCAAAGGACATAAAAATATTCATATCCTGGCCCTGGCTGGTAGCACAGTGGATGAGGCACCAGCCTGCGAATCCAAAGGTTGCTGGTTCAATTCCCAGCCAGGGCAACATAACCAGGTTGCAAGCCAGGTCTCCAGCCAGCTCTTTGGCTGGAAGCAGGTGAAAGGCAACCATACATTGATATTTCTGTCCCTCTCTGCCTCCCTCCCTTCCCCTCTCTTCAAAAATAATAAATAAAATCTTTTTAAAAATTCATATCCTTTGACCTAGTGATGCCACTACCATGTATTGATCCTATGAAAAATAATGCAAACTATAGAAAAAGCTCTCTCAATTTAAATAGCCCTCCAGACTTTACATTTGCAATAGTGAGATAAAGGGGGAAAACAAAATAGTGCTGTCCAACAATAAGAAGGAGGCGCATCTGGTCAATATTGTATCAGGCAGACATTAAAGGCTACAGTCATGATGAGGCATGATGGGAAAAATACACATGCCAAAATGTTAGCTGGGAAAGTGCTGAACAGCAGCCTCAATGTACAGTAGAAAAAACCAGAAAATTTACTCCAGTCGGAACAGTGGTTTGTTTTTAGGAGACAGGATTATAAATGCCTTGTTTGCTTCTAAACTTTCTACAATATTCCTTTTATGACTGTAAATTAGATGAGAAAAGGGTGTAGATTGGTGAAAACAGTATTACTTGACCAGTGTTTAGGGCAACACATTAGGAAACTACTTAGGGTTCATGGTTTCTTTCAGATCACTTCATCGCAACCTAGGTTATCTCTTCCTACTCTGCCATCTGTCAGACACACCAAGTGGGCACTCCTAGTCTGCACCATTGGGTTCAGCATGTAATCCAGTAGGCCTTTAATGACATACGTTTAAAATACTAACAGTATAAACCACATTTCCGAAAACTAATCATGCTCATCCTTAATTAAAAATGATTAATTTCCCTTTTAATTAACTTAGCAACCCTTTGACACCAAGTACATATTAACTACGGTACTGTTACCGGATCTGATATTGCATCTTTCACAGTGCGTATAACAATGTCTACAAAAGGCTTCATCAACAAGGATCAGTCTCATGGATGAATCACCCTGTCACCTTAACTGACAGTTCATGGCATCCTTTCTATAATGACAAATCCAAGCTCTACATCATTACCTGGAACACTGTAAGCCAAGACTGCAGTGTGAAGTTGAAGAGATGAACCATTAAACCTTCCTGGGGTGAAAATGTGTGAATCTTTCATATGGCTCCTGCCCTATCATAATACTCCCATGACCATCAAGATTTAGACCTGGAATTACAAGAGGAAACTGATTTTCACCTCAGTCACTGAGAGATATGGTGCAGATAATCACAATAAAAAGTCAGGACTTGAAAAGGGAGCCTTTGCAAGAAATGAGCATTATTCCCAGGCCCTGGTGGGTCAGCAGCCCAGGGTGGGCTTCCCGCTTCTCAACTTTGCTACAGGGGTGGACAATGTCATGAGCATAAACACCTCTGTTCTTATCATGCACCTGCTTTGGGAAGGAAATAAACAAGTCGATGAACCTGTTATTACAGAAAGAGAAACAGGTTTGCTTTATTTTGAGAAATTTCCTGGGGAGGGGGTGGGGAACACAGTGTATGGATCTGAGCAAGCCTCAATTGCTGATTTATCTATCAAAACACCCTCAGCACTGTATGCATACAATCCCTTACTCCCCATGAAGATCATTCTTTATTAAAGCTGCAAGTATTGCTTAATATGCAAACTGCCTTTAAAACTCCTTATCCCTCAGAAACCACTTGTTGCTAATTTTGATTATAAAACTGGAAGTACATAACTCACAAGGAGAGTCTCAGAACTGATTTTGAAAAGCAAACAAAAAAATACATCTAACTGTTGTTCCATACTTTCTAGAGCATATTTAAAACAGCCTTGAGCGGTGTGGTTGGACACTGACTAGCAAAGCAAAGGTCACTGTTTCATGTTTCAATTCCCAGCCTGGACACATGCCTGGGTTGCAGGTTCATCCTGGTCAGGGCAGTCTGGAGAGAACAAAAAGCAATTGGCCAGATGGCTCTCTCTCTCTCACAGATGTTTCTCTCCCTTGCCCTCTTTCTAAAAATAAATAAAGTATTTTTAAAAAGCATATTCAAAACAAATTAACTTCTTGATATGATTATTGTAACAATGTCAAAAAAAATCAACCTGCACAATACGAAACCTGCAACTAAAAATACTAGAATCCATGGTGTCCCCACGTGAGAGGTGATGGAGACTTGGGATGTGGGAGGAAAAGCAAAAGGCCTTTGGGAACAGCTTTCTCACACCAAAACAGAGACTGCTTAGGACAAAGTAAGGCCACTGTTTCCAAGGGATTGTTACAAAGTCTTTTAGCTTCTACTCCCTCCTCCTTTCCCTATTTATTACAGCTCTACAGAAATATTAAGTTGGGTTTCTAACCCTTGTCTGGGAGAAAGGGAGGGTGTGGAGTGGTGGAGAGTTAGGTAATGACTTAATATTGTGTCTACTAACCTGCCTCGAATCTCCTGCCCCTGCCTGGGAGTTGTCAGGGGTGAGTCTCCGGGTCCTTCTCTGACCCGAGCTTTCTTTTAGGGACTTCTAACAGTTTTGTTCTGATGTGTACTTGTCAGTGTTAATACAATGTGACACTGGGTTGGCCGGCTTGATTCCTGACAAAATTTAAGAAAAGGCAGTAGGAAAAATGCCAAAGGAGACCAGGTAGTACACTTCTGCATCCTTTAGGATTTCCTGCAGGCTTCTCTCCTGCCCATTTCAGCCAGGCTAACAAACACATTTGCTCTGCTCTGAATATCGAACTCGAAGGTGTTAGACCTATCAGGGTGGCTTAGGACAGCCCAGTTCTACACCTGCTGTCCATTAAGAGCATCACCACTGACTCACCTAGCATCCGGCTCGGATGTTAAATTAGACGACCACTCCCTATGGAGTCCCCCCTTTCGGCCACTCCCCAATCCTTCTCACACAGCTAGGTAGTGAAAATGGCTGAAGACAGATAAATATCACTTGGAAAACATCAGAAAAGTGTCTCAAGGAAATCTGAAAGGGCATGTAGCAGAGTTGATGGTTACTCCATTTGTTTCCATTTCTCCACATTGAGCACATATGAAATCAAGTACATATATCTGTTAGACAAAAAGCATACTCTCCATTCCCTTTCCTTGAGTACATATTTCTAAGACACAATGTCTTTCACTTACATCTGGCAGGTGCATCCTTTCCTACTAAGATTAATGGGTATTCTCAACACTCAAATGGTCTACTTTTACTTTATTACGTGTTGAATTCTGAAAATACCAAATATTTCAAACTGATCAAGAAAACCAGTGCTGTCTAACAGTGAAACAACAGAATAGCCTACATCTGTGCTACATGTGGCTACTGACCACTTCAAATGGAACTAGCATAACTCTGTTTATATTTCATTTTAATTAATTAGTAAGGAGATTTTGTCTCTTCTGTTTTCTAAAAACAGAACTTGTCTCCTGGTTTGTCCGTTGAGCTTGAGGAGAAAAGGCAGGAGATTTCTCATCTCAGCAAACTCCATCTGCCATGGAATCTCCACCCTATCAGACAAGCCATGCCCTGGCCCCACCCTCCCCCAGCAGGGTGACAGCGACAGTGTTAAATATTAGAAAGGTGGCAGGGCTGACTAGGACAGGGAAGTCTCTTCAATTCTTGGAATCTTAGTTTCCTCAGCAAAAACAGCTTGAGGTTTAATGTTCTTTGTAGTTTGGGGGGACAGTTTCCCATGCATTCTTGGAGATAATGATTATCCCAGTGAAAAAGAGGCAGCCCCTTTTGGCCTATTTTACAGACAAAAATGTGTTTAGTTTTCATCAACCAATATGGAAACACAGTGTAATTAGTCAGTCTGGTGCCTACACAATCAAAAACAAAAAGCCTTATGTTTAAAATATCTAAAAAGTGTATTTCCCCTTTACCTAGTAGTAGTATCAGGTTTACATAGGGCAGTAGATGCAAACTTTTATTTATTTATATGCTTACTTCGTTATTTTTCTCAATTCTACTTGGAAAGAACATTACTACTATAAAATTAGATATCATTGTGCATCTTCTAAACAATGAAGACTCTTTTGAAAAATTTATACAATCAGAAATGGTAACTGACTTTTTAAATACATGCATTAAAATTGTTAAACCCATTTATATTACTTTTACCAAGTACATATGTTTTAGAATGAAGGACAGTCACTAACTGACTAGTTTGATATACCTCTCAAAGGGCACTCTCATATTTTAAATGCCTTGAAATAAAATATCATTCAGAATGAGGCCAGGAAGATGCATATTTTTAAAAAGTTCTCATAGAAGCTAACCATCTGTACAATAATCCATTGTCTGCCCTACCAAGGTGATTTATTAAGGATAATGAAGCATATGATTTAATAGCTGCTGCAAATCCTTTTTCAAGTAGGATGGGTATAAATAATACAAAAAGATGGTCCAATAATAGCTAAATCCTCACCTAAGAACTATTCTATATGCTAGGTCACAGGAAATTAGATGAGCTCAATTAATTGCGGAGCAAGTGAAGTGTAGCTAGCCAGGCACCGAAGGCTCTAACCATTCTCTCTTCTTTTCGTAGTGATTATTATTATTTAGCGAAGCCTGTAAGCTCCACTGTCATGATGGGATTTGAGTAGCATTCTTCCCATATGACAATACAAAGGTGTCCAATTGGAAATAAATGTTGGCCAGCATGAATTTTACAAAATCTTAAAAATTCAGATATCTCCCTATTGGTCAGTGTAAATTGTACTTGGTGTGTTCCACTCACCTTTATATTCCCACAGTGCCTTACATTTAGCAGTTTTAATGCATGGTACTTTACAGAATGAATGCAGCAATGGCAGAATAAGTAAGTGAGTCAAAAAAAAAAAAAAATGAGGTCTCTAAAATCCTTGCAGGAAAAAGTGCAATTCTATATCCCTGTGAAACCTGGTTCTAACATTAACCATCACTTATGCTTTGGAATTCTTATGGCCAGTTGTCAAGAGACAATTAAAAAAAAATTTTTTTTTTGGTGGCAAAGGTTTCCTTAGGCCATCTTCCCATAGAGCATCAAAAGAAAACCCACAAAATCATACACACTGTTTGAATAAAAGCATTCCAATATTAGCTCCTGTTTGCAAACTGACACCCTCTTCTCCTGGCTATCCCTGTTAACATTCAAGGCTTTACAGGACCTTACAAAATCAGTGAGGCAACTTTCTAATGACAGGAAATACAAGCCATCACACATGCCAGCTGCTTGGCGTGAGAAAAGATTGCCTGGCTGTGCCCTACCGACATGGCACAGCCATTCACTGATATAGCTGGCACAGCCAGTCCCGTTCCCATGTCATCCAGCCAGCCCATCTAAAATCAGATTAGATGCTACAAATCCTAGTGTTCAAGTACCGTTGGGCTGCAGAAAATTTCCATGGCTCAACATAAACAAGGGGCCTACGTGAGGGACATATGTCTCTTCTGAAAAATGTATGCTTCTCTAGGTGCATTCACCACTAGCGTATTTCCACATTGTGGTTCCTACCAGTCCCGTCCCGTTCTTGGGAGCCTGGCTTGCCAAAACAAAGATCAATTTTATTAGATACCATTAGTCTCTGTTAGGGCAGTCATTTGAATAACAACAGATTGGCAAGTATAAAACTAAGGCACCTGTTGTACATTTGGCAGCCTGAATGAGGCCTCTTAAAACGAAAACAAATACAAGCTATAATCATGCCAGGCAATGGCTTTTGGTTCAGTAATGGCCATGTGTCAGAATTAAGTGCATCTGGGAATTCTCACCACAGCCAGATGTAAAGGCAGATTTGTCCTGTCTGGTGGCATATGAGGGGATACACGCAGTATACTCAGATTTGGCTTTGTCTGGGTTTGCTAGGAAACTAGGTAAGTGGAACTTAGCTCAAATAAAATAAAATTAATTACTGAGGAGCACTGACAATATTGCCATAAATTACAGAGTTAAATGCTAAACATTAGCGTTGTAAGATTTGGGCCATGAACTAATTCAGCTCTGATTTTTCTGGGAACAACATTCCATGGAGTAGACGACATCAATGTTCCAATACTGCGCCCGACCATGGATGGGTTAGGGGCAAAAGGTACCGATGGCAGCAAGAAAGACATGGGTCTTTGCTTCAAGGACTGTGTAATGAATAAGGCCATAAATAAGCAAGCACAATGCATTATATGATAGAAGCTCCATGTGGAGTGCATTCAGGGTTCTTTTAGTGCCCAAGAGGTACCCAGGCTTGGGAAGAAGGGAAGGCCTCCTAGAAGTCAGCTAAGGTAAGACTGAAGCAACAAGTGAGTTAGGCAAAAATGGGATGGGGGAGAGACTTTCCACTTGGCAGGAGAGAACTGCACGCTCAAAATTACAGAGGGAAAGGTCAGAGTACTGCCCCTGGGAAACTGCAAATTCTTTAGTGTGGCTGCAATATATGTGTGCGGGGGATGGGGAGGGAGGGCAAAGGAGTATAAGAATGACGAGGTGGCCAGAGACGAGACAGGGAAGATACATCAAAGGCCAGGTAACTTTTGCTGCTTATTTCAAGCTTTATACAGAGGGGAATAAAGAGCCATTAGGAAATTTAAAGAAGAAAGATGACATAATCAGACATCAGTTTTGTACAGAAACAACTATAGTGGGTTCCCACCTAAACAGATATCCAGGCGAAAAATGAAGGGGGCCATGCCAATGGGTGCTAGCTAATATATTAAAAGGGAGGGGAGTAAGTTGGTTGAAAGGAAGTTAACATTAATTTCGGTATATCCGGAATAACAAGCAATCATTTAGAGAAAACATTTTAAATAATACATTTAAAATCAAAATTTAAATGATCCGTTTCTTTGGAAAAAAAAATTTTTTTTTTTTGTAAAAATAAATCAAATCCAAGCTGAGTCTGGATAATGGGGAAATCTCATTCAAAAACACTTAGGCAATCATTTAGTAAAGTAAGACCTGAAAATGCATAATAACGTTTATTGAACTTGTCATTCTTAATTTATAACTATTATTATCAAAAAGCACTTGTTAAGAACCTAACTGAGGAAGAATCCCCACTACATAATACCCAAAGCAGGTCATACACTGTGCTCCAGGCTTCTCAGAAGTCCTGTTTATAAATTAACTCATAGAAATATATGGCTAAAACGAATAGCACATGCATGTGAGAGGCAAGCTGGAAGCCTGGGCAAAGAAGACTTAATTGCAGACATACTTACATAAGCCATTAAAACCAAAGCATTTTCTATGTCACTTTATCGTATCATATCTGACTTAAAACTTTAGGGTATCTTGTTGCCAGAGAAAAAAATAACTTTCCAAATCAACAAACAAATGTAAAATATTTTTTTATTATTACTTGTAAAACTATAATTTTTTGTACTATATTATTTGTAAAACCATAATTAATTAGAAATATGTCCCTGAGGCCTTACTGAAAAAGAAAAAAAATGAAATCTTTATTAAATATGTTAAATGGGGAAGAACTTATCAAATCATCCATCTGTTATTGATAATGAAATTAACAGGTGAGCAGTGAAAGTATAGTATTTTAGAAGACATTAGAACTGAAAAAATTCCCCAGATAAAACTGTGCAGGGCAGGCTGCCAATAAATGGAATGCGTACATATCAGCCACTTGGCAGAATTTCAGTGCTTTGATGGGGGCTGCTCTTCAGATACCCCTACTGGTTCTTCATTTCTCTTTATGAAAACACTTTTGATTCCTTACCTATTGGGCAGCTAAAAACAATCTCAGGCTTTGGTGGAAATTTAACCACCTGTGCCCCAGGGTGGACCTCAGGGCCTAGGCAGGTGGCCTGAAAGCATGTAATTGTTTACATGTAAAGGTAAAGAGTTAGAAGGTAACTGCCAAAAAAGAGCCCAAAAAGTTTAAGTAAAATAAGTAAAGGAAGGAAGGAAGAAAAAAGGAAAAAGAAAAGGGAAATCAGTACCTCCAGTCCCAGGCAGAGCAAAGAACAACAACAGTCTTTTCAGAAATGATGGCAGGGACAACCAGTATACACTTAAGATTCTTCCTGAAGTTGGTTCAAGGAATCACCACGTCATTGGGTGTAACTGCCTAGTATATGAAAAACACAATTTTTTAAATGTCATGTCAGACACAAAAATATATTCAAGGGTGAAGAGTGGATTGTAGAAAAGCTGGAATTATAATATTGCTTGACTTAACTTTTTGGTTTTCAGTTTAATCTTTATATCTAGCAACGCAACTCTGGGAAAATGACTTCACCACTATGAATCAGCTTCCTCTTGGTAGTCCGCTGACTTACCTAGAGTTATTTTAGAGAATAAACATAATACTGAAGATGAAGTCCTATGCAGAATGCCTAGCACATAGTAAGTGCTCAGGAAATTTTAGCAAGTCTCACTCTTATGACTTTATGTTATAACTTTACGTAATCACTGTTACTGTACTTTTAATGTCAAAAGAGTAAAGAAAATGAATCTTGAGCATCATTGGAGGTTTCAAAGGAATATTTTTCACATTCATGATTTCAATAAATTCAACTCAAAATACAAAGAAAAAAGCATAGCACTTGAGCTTAGAATTAGAAAATGAGAGAATAAGAAGGATTTTAATGAACACAAGTTAGGACAGCTGGTAAGGATAGAAAGACAATTCCAGGAACAGCACTGGTGGATGCAGAGCAGTGATGAGGACAGTCTGTTCTCTGCAGGCAGGGTCCCTGACATGGCAGGAGTGAAAGCATGTGGGGCTACAGCAACAGAGGCGCCTGCACACACATGCTAGGTTCTGAGTTCTCTGTTGAGGATTTCGCTCTTGAGAAGCCTTGAGTTTCAGAAAACAAAAACGTTTTTAGAAGAATTGAATTGAGAAAACACAAAGGTCACATGGGAAGTTGTGCATGGTGTGCTAAGTATCTAAACATGGTAAGAGGGTAGAGATGAAAAGGAAGTGGTTAAGTTATAAGTGATTACAAGAATAAAATAAAGATTATCTAAAAAATAAAAAATAAAAAACTTTGGATCAAGACAAGAACGAAAGAAAGGAAGGAAACAGAAATGACACCAAAGTTTCTAGGCCGGAAGTAAGTCAGGTGATGAGATACTAAGAAAAAAGAAGTAGAAATGTTTATGGATAAAAAAATAATACTGAGTTTGGGACCCAGGAGGGCTCCTTTTTCTCAACCATCTAACAAGAAATTAAAAAAGAAATTCAGGTCTGGAACTTCAGAGAGAAGTTAGAAAATTTAGTTTGAAGGCTATCAATGCAGAAATTATTTTGTCTATGAGATGTGGATAGGCATATCCCAGTAGACAACATAGACAGTGATCTGGAGAGGGCCATACATAAAAGGACAATAAAAGAGTTTAGGATGGAAATGAAAACACAAAAGTTCAAACATCGAATGAAGAGGAAACAGTGTGGATGAAGCAAGTGAGGGTGAAAGAAGGAACTCAGAACAAGTTCCATCTGTGGGATATTGCTGATGGAAGGTGTTCCCCATAATTTATTCCTCTAGCAAAATATTACAATTCACTTCTTCCCCTCCACTCCCAGGGGAAAAAAGTGACTATTATTTGGCCAGTAACTAGATTTCAATATTTAAGATATTTCCAACAGATGACTACTATTCCCAATTAGCCAAATCTTAATAAATCGATTTAAAATAAGATATAAAACCATGCATGAAAAACTCAAATGCAACAATTTTATCTAAAGAAATCTAAGATGGTAGCCATAGTTGTTCCTCTCTTAATCCTTTAATAATATTTCAATGAAGTTATTATTACAAGTAGTTTGAATACGTTTTCCCAGGCAGACCAGGGGCTACCTGTGCTGGGAGAAAACACTAGCGCATGCTCGGTGTGTCTCTTTAGTTGGGGTGAAACACTGTGGTGGGGGCATGGAGTAAAACATTATTTTAAACATTGGAAACACATGTCTTTTTGACCTATAATAGGACACTGGATCAGCCTGAGATGTATCTAGTCTAATTTTTCCCTGTGAAATTGTACTGGAGGATTGGAGGGAGAGACAGAAGGCAGTAAATTCCTATCCTCCATCAAATACATTTGACCTCAGAGCAAACCCCACAACTGGGTACAGGCACCCACCATCCATCATTGCTCTCGCAACCTGATCTTTCAGGGAAGGACAGCTGCACTGGGCCAAAAACTAAGGAGCTTTCTAAGATGCACTACCACACAAGGAAAAAAAAAAAAATGTAAATTCTTTCTGTTCCTATTTCAATTGAGTGCTTTTCTAAACATTTCTTGCCCTGAACTATAGCTCCACATCTAATATCACTAGGAATCTATAAGCACATTTTTAACTTTTAAGTAAATTTCCTTTTGTAAATTACAGGTAAAATCATTTCTAGCTTTTGTTTTAAAAGCATTCTGAGATAAGTAGTGGACATAGCACAGTGATGTGTACAGACTGCATAAATGTGCTGGGAAAAAAAGGCAGATCCAGCAGATATGGTGATTACACATGTACATAACATGGTACAAACTGAGCAAAGGTGAACAAAACACCCATATTCAACAAGTCTGAATGTTTTAAGTCAGGTCATATAAGTTAATAGTAGATAGCTAAAGAGAGCAGAACCCCATCACATAAATTAGTATTATAAAATACAGAATTTTCATTACATGACTCCAGAATTTTTAAATTTAAAATACAAAATTAGGTAAATTCTTATTATTTAATCAGATCTTCATCGTATCTATGGATATTCTCTCCATTTTGCAGATGAGGAAACTGAGACCCTGAAATGTTAGATAACTTCCCCCAAAATTCCACAGATAATAAATGACCAAACTAGGATATAAATTCTGTTCTTCTTACATCAAGTTCATGATGTATGTTCTTTTTACTGTGGCAAGAAAGAAGAAGAAGGAAGCCAGCTGTTCCGCTGCAATCTTTAGCATTATCGTTATATGTTGGATTGGCCAAAAAGTCTGTTACATTTTTTTCCTTAAAATAAAAAGCACATTTTCCTTTTTCACCAATAACTTTATTGACCTGGATATTCTGATTATGTCCACTATTGGCTTCTAGTGGGTAGAGGCCAGGGGTGCGGCTAAACATCTTTCAATGCGTAAGACAGCCCCACAATAAATTATTATTTGGCTAAAATATCAATAGTACCAAGAAACTTTACAAACCACTTTGAAAGTACTTGATCAGTCATAACACCTTCTCCATACACTGCACAAAATCTCATTTATGTTTTTGCATTTCAGTTGCATGTTTATATTTCTTAAAATAATAAAGCATAATACACCAAAAGTGTTATGTATCTTCTTCCATCTTCAGTATTAAAATGACTGCGCATGAACACCAATTTTGATGTTTTTTTTAAATGCACACTGATATGACAGCTGTCACAATACAATCTAACAAAAATGTTCTGAATGAAGTTAAAGACATCTAAGCACTACTAGAGCAAGTGTATGAAAAAAATGTAAGACGTTTTGGCTATCACAATACATGCACAATTAAATAACATTAAACAGTAACTGATTTTCAACTATTTGTAAAATCAGTACTAACACAAATAATTTAGTTAGCAAAAAGAGTCCATTTACTGAAGCTTAAAAAAATAGTCTCTAATTAGTTGAGACCTAATGATTTCGGATAATCATTTTATATATTTAAAAGTACAATTCCTCTTAATCCCAAAGCAATACTAAATCATGCTATTTTCAAAATGCAACTCACAAATCTCAATTTAGTTAGCTACTGCTGCACTAAAGAATACAGCTCCAGGGCTGTTTTAAAAAGAAAAGACAATTAAGAATTTATAAATGTAATCAATCTCATGAAACTGGCAGTTTATGATATTTAAATATAGTAAATAGCAATGTGGTAAAGGTCACAATGCTCCTGACACCGCTCTCTGAATATCAAAGTTAAACAGTGGTTGTGGTCAGTGAATTCAAAGAACTAGGAGCAAGCCTCAGATGGCAGCCTGAGCTCTTGTATTTTGTTATAAATGCTGAAGGAGAAGAAAGGGAGCCTGCCACCTAAGAGCGACCATTTGCAATGGAAAGCATGGCTTCCTGGCTGCAGGTGGGGAGGGAGGAACATTTAAGTTGTCTCAATGCGATTTGGCTACTGGTACACTTGATTGCTGGCTTATGGACAGAATCAGATGCCCTAGTTTTCCAAATTATCGTTTCTTTCACTTAATGTACTAATTTATTACACATAGGGATTTGATTTGGGGAATAGTAGAGGTTGAAAAGCCAAAAAAAAGTTCAATTTGGCTTTTAGTAAAGCTATAAATCAACTAAACAAGTACTGATATGATCCTATTAAACAAATATCGGTATCGAATAGAAAATAATGGTCAGAAAGTTATTGAGTGAATTGTTTTAAGAAGAAGGAGGTAGAACATTGCACACATTCATCATTTTTTTTTTTTTTACCAATGAAGTAACTTGAGATGTGTGGCAGTGTACATGAACATAATACTTCCTTTTCTTCAACGTCTAAGTCTTAACAATATTTTATAAATAAAATGTTAAGAGAAGAAATGCAAACTGTTGAATACATCAAAGTGAGAGGGTAATATTTATTAAAGGGAAACGAGAGGCATAGCCTTAATGTGAAATACACATTTCACAAAATGTGAAATACATTTTGTAAGCATTTTATTTCATTAATGATTCAAGACAGCACCATTGTCATGACTTTATTATTTAGGTTACATTAAGTCAGAGACTGTTGTAGCACATAAGCATTTGCTCTTTGACCTCCCCTAGACTTATGACGCAAAGAAAACGCTGAACTTTTACATGGGAAGCTATAATTTCATATAATGAACAGTCAGTACGCACAAGCCACATATTCTTTTAGCTATCTTTCTTAAGGGCTTAATTGTGGAGAGCTGAAACATATTTTTAAAAAGAGGTGGGGGGAGGGGAAGATTGTCAAGCCAAGCATGACATTTTAATAAGTGTTACCAAATACTAATTAGAAGCAAATGAGACTATCCACATAGAAAACATATCCCTAACCAAACCTATCCTTTGGCAGAAATGTCACTATGCTGTGAAATTACAGAAGCTTAAACAAGTAACATTTGTTGGGATGAAATTTACTGACAAATCCCTTCTAAGCAATCTTCTTCCACATTATCAGATTTCTTCAGTTGATGTGTTTTATACAAATCCTAAAACTTGTAGTTCACAGAAATAACAACTCTTCTCATTGCTTTTTCTTGGCAAATCATTGACAATATGAAAGTAAATGTTTTTAAACAATGACTTTGCTAGAAGCTGCAACTTGCCTTTGTACCTTCACAAGCAAGTAGCTTTCCTAAAAGATTTTTTCAAAAAAACCAAACAGTACAAAAACAAGGTAAATAACTCCATAAAGCAATAAGATACTCAGAGTACACCTAGCTTAAAATATCACATTTACTCACACTAAACTTTTCAACTAGAAAATATTGTCCCTTTAAGAAAATAAGAAAAAAAAAAAACATTCTTTGAATAATCTGGAAAACTGTATAATGACATCTTTATATTTAGCACATCATATATCTGTTTTTATAATACAAATCCTAAAAGTATCTTTTTGTTGTCCCAAAGCTGAAGACACTATATCCAAGGTAAAGTTTATTTTTGAGATTCCCAGAAACTTTGGGGGCTCAGAGGGTATACCCATGGCCAAAAGTTAAATGCATAGCTTTAAAAATATAAGATTAAAAGTTTGATACTCTCAGGATGATAAATTAGAGGATACACATCCTTGGACTCTCAAACGTCACAAAAATACACACTGAAACTAAGGAAGGGCAATCTTAAATCAGAATCACCTTGAGAAGGCCATCTTTCCTGAAACTGCACTTTTCACGTGTGATTGTGTTAATGAATTCCTGTTTACCCAGAGAATCCTTTTAAAAAGAGAATTGTTCAATGGTCTGATAAATCAAGCTTGGTTTGAAGGAAATCCAATATGCAAATACTTATAGTGTGCTCTTTTACAAACAGTCACCCTTGCCAGTTTGAAAAACTGAAAATCAACAAAGGAACAGTGTAAGTATACTTGACCTTATTGCCTAATGTCTATCAAGATTGCCACAGCTGGTCGATTTCAAATTTGTGAAACTGACACTTAAAAATGTATAGAGCATCTTCAGTCCTGGTCCCTCAAGTGCTGACTAAACTGTAGTCACAGCCTCAGATTCTCCTTCCACACTAACTTGCACAGCACTTACAAAGCTCGCTTAATCACACCATCAATCTATGACTACACCTTCCTTAAAGTAATTCAGCTTCATTTATCTTTTAACCCTACATTATGCAAATAACACTCTTTATCAGTCCAATAAAGAAAAAACATTAATGTCCCTACTTGTTTATCCTTGACATACACAGAGAAACTGGGATCACATATGAACTTGCACAAATACCTCTTCTATGTTTCACATTCTATCTACCCTTACACCAGCATAGTTTTAAAGAAGTTCTAAATAATGTTTTTGAGAAACCCTTAATCAATGTCAATGACTAAAATCGGAGCATGAGTTAATAGGTTTAAAAACACAAAACAAAAACTTAGGGACCTGCCTACTTGATTTTTTTAGATGTCTCTCTAGGAAGGGTTTTCATTTGCCATACAAGGGTATCTCCTGGACATAAGAACAGTTATACAGGCCCCTAGTGGCGTAGCAAATAGCAGCAGATGAGGGGATTCCAATTCTTAGTTCTTGACTTTGAGATATGCTAGCTTTAACTGGGAATGTCAATCTTAAAAGGCAAATCAAATCTTCGCACTTAATACTCTAAGTAGTTTTACTTTCATGGTTATCTACTGAAACACATACATATTAAAACAGATCACGGCATTTCATTACTTTAATAACTACAACTGCATTGATCGAAGAAAAATTTGTGTTACATAACTGCCACAAAAATATTTAATACATCCACCTCTTTACATGCCATTACAAAATATATTAACACACACACACACATATATATATGTGTATATATATATATATATATATTCAAGATACTTTTTTAAATCCTATTCCTTATACTATAGAACTGAGGGCTTTAAGAACAGACTATTTCTATGTAAAGTGCTCACTATTTAAATGAGAGATACAACGTGAATGCCATTTTTAATAATGGCGTAAATTGAAAGGTATTGCTCAACAACAGCCAGTGATAAGCCTCGCACTGGAGTGCACCTATTTTAAAAGACCTACAATTAATAATAAACCTTAATTCTCATCCCTTTGCTGTCTTCCTTTATAAAAGAAATCCCAGGAAGGCACATTTACAGCTTCAAGCAATTTTTAACTGGACACGATCTGACAGCTGAATTCATGAAACTGACCAGCTTGTCAATTTCACACTTTGAAAGTACTATAATAGCTGATAGCATGAGGGTGAATTTAAGAAATCTGTCACAGAATAGCGAGCTCCATTGAAAGGCCAAGAACAGTACATAATTACAGGAGGTGGGAGGTAAGGAAATTTTCTTTCTATTGTCCATTTAAGGTGTTTGGCTCAAGAATATGGACATCTAGCACTGAAAATTTACTTCTCACGCTATGTCAATAAAATAATATCCATCTGCGGCATATAACAGAATGTTTATGGAATAAGTAGAAAATCCACTAAACATAGTCCTAGATATCCTCATATTACCAACATAACAATCTTTAAGTTGTTATCACCTAAATATTCCTTTAAATTGGGAAATTTCAAGTCTTGCTTGGTACATCACCCTAATGTTACTTGAGTTGAGTGATGGGTGTGTACACTTTGAAACACAGGTAGAATATCCAAAATGGTCAGAAGTACCAATGGTTGAATTAACTCCCAGTATGTGTGCTACAGGATGGTTGGAAAGAACACACCAAAGGGAAAGGTGCACATTTATAGATATAGTAAATCAGTCTCTCATCACAAGCAGTGACCAACCGGTCTCTGAGAGGCTCAAAATGTATGCGCTAGGCTCTGTTAAGTTGCTGGCACTGTGTCTATGGGCATGTAAAAGAAAAAAATAAACTTTAAGAGAAAATACAGGGGAGCGATCCCTCAGGAATCCTCTGGGGTACTTAAGGCACAAGCCTTAGGTTGGTCTGGGGGATCACTAAGAATTTTCGAAGACAGTGGAGACACTTAACAAGTCCCGTGCTGGGAGGCTAGCCGAAACAATAAAAGTGGGTTGTGACAGGGTTTTGGAGAATGCAACTACTATTCAGAATCCTGGACCACCCAATTAACCAAAGCCAAGCTCACACTTAGTGTTCAAGATTTTTTGTTTAGGCATAAGAAAACTGACTTCATTCATTCATGTTTCTAAATGAAAATCAACCTCGCTGATAAACAATACAAGTTTTCTACGTGCCTATAAAATAGCCACGATAAATCGATAGAAAAGCAAAGAGCCTGTCTGTAGCTTTCTTTTTACATTGTCTTCCTACAACTTGGACTTTTCATGATAAAGTCTGCGTTCCCTTCCCTATGGAATAGTGTGTAAGCACAGTGGAACTAGGAGCTTTGATTCTGCTAGAGAAAGGTCTCCAAAACAATCCCTCTCTTGTATGGCAGCCTTGTAGACTTTGATTCCTGCTATTTCTCCTTCTCTCCATTAGTCAAAGGAAAGAAAAAAGAAAAGAAAAGAAATCTCCCCTCACCGTGGTGATCAGCTCTCCTTAAAACAGTAGTCATGGCAAAGTAACACATATACAGCAGCAGAATTCCTGGGTAGGGTCGGAATTGCCCCACTCACGGCTCCACCATTTCCTCAATACTACGCCCACCCCAGGAGGAGAGACCGCGGGGGTCACACAAATGCATCCAAATACTCTCCTCCTTTAGAACTGCCCCTCTCCGTGGGCTGAGGTTTTCAGCAAGAAGCGAACTGTGTAGGGGAGGACCTCTGCCCAAGGAGGTTAAGAGGAGCAAACTGTGTGCGGTCCGGCGCGCCGGGACCCCGCGGGAGAAGCGGAGAAGCGGGGGCTGTCTGAGCTGGGCTCAGGACAAGCCTCGGGTGCAATACGGGGAAGACAAGGCGGGGAGGAACGGGTCCGCTCGGGGACTTACCCGGTCATGTTGGCCCCGGGTAGCCACCGCCACCGTCTCCAGCGCAGCCACCAGGACTTTGCTCCAGCGCCTCCTCGCCCGCTCGCTGGGCTGCACAGCCTGCGCTTGCCCGAGGCACCGCCTCCAGGCGGCCAATTTAATCCCGCGGAGCAGAGGCTACCGCTCGAGCCCCCTTTTTCACAGCCGCCCGGCCCTCGTGCGGCCAGCCCAGTCCAAGCAAGGAAGTGGAGGAGAGTCAGCGAGTGAGTCCAAAACCCTGAAATCCAGTCTCCAAAGGAGCGCGTCCCCCGCCCTCCCTCCCTCCACCCCTACTCCCTTCTCCTCCCCCTCCGCCTCCTCTTCCCCGGCGTCCTCCTAGCCCTACGGAGCCCGGGGCTTCCGAGGCTTCTCTCCTCCTCCCGCTCCTCCCGCTAGCGCTGCGCTGGGCAGCCGCCGCCGCGGCGTGTCTGCTCTCCCTCCTCCTCCTGCCGGCGTCCTGCTCCTCCCGCGCCTCGGTGCTGCTCCGCTGCTTGCTTGTGGCTGGGGGTCCGGCCAGTCTCCTCTCCTCCCTCCGCCTCTCCTTTGCTCCTTCCTGCCGCTGTTTCTTTTAAAGAGGATTCTTTGGCCACAAATAGCAACTCAGCTGCCCCCCTCAGCGCCTTCCTCCCTTTCTCTTCTTCCCCCCAAAAGTGAAGAGCAAGCGAGAGGTAACCAGAAACTGAGGCGAACAGGGGGTGGGAGGTGGAGGCGGGGAGAGGGGTGAGGTGACGCCTGCAGACCGCCAGGAGCCCAGTCGAGGGCCAGAAGGTGGGATGGTCAGTCCAGCCCAGTTCTTGGATCTGACACGAACCTGGTGGTTATGGTTGGAGGCCAGGTGGTTTGGTGGGGAAATTAAACGAGAAAAGCTTAGTAAAGTGATTGGGAAAGCTTCTCTCTTTGTTTCTTTTTTAAAAATCCTTACAACGAACGTGCTGGGGATCCCGCGGAATTGAGGTACCCCACGCTGGGGGCTTGTGTGTGCGCGCTCGCGTTGTCAGCTGGAGAGTGTGACTGTGGGTGTGCCACCCCGACGCAGGCAGGGTCAGCACCCCTGCGCGCCCGCAAATCCCTGAGTCTGGACCACTGACCCCTGAAAGGGCCAGAAAACTGGACGAAGGAGGGGCAGGCAGACTGGGCAAAGAAAGCACATATTCATTCTCTCTCCCTCTCTCTCTCTCTCTCTCTCTCTCTCTCTCTCTCTCTCTCTCTCTCTCTCTCTTTCTCTGTCATTCTCGGAGGAGGGGGCTGGGTGACGTCACTCCCCAGCATCCATCCACCAGGCCAGAAAAGACCCTCTTTAACAAATTCACTCATCTCCGTCATCTCCTTAGAGATGCACACTCTGGTGCTTCCTGCTCTGCGTCCCTGCGCATGGCAGGAAAAAAAACGCTGGTCGCGCCCCCTTTCAGGCATTTGTAATAATAAAGGAGCGCGCCTTGATGAGTCTCAGTTTGGGGCCGTTTCACTTCTCCTTGGCCGGCTCATTGGATGATACTCAGAGGATCCACTTTGGAGTCAGAGAGTAAGGAACAGAAGTATGGAATTGGTCTTAGGGTAATACCCTTGCTTTGCTTCCAGGCTACTTGCTTTTCTGATCTTGCAAGTGCAGTGATCCCTGGCTTCTCTGAAGGACACCACGAAACCACCTCCATAGACAAGCACCCAGTTGTTGGGCGACACAAGCTTTTTCTCTGTAGAATCCTTTATCCGCAGAACAGACTGTGTGAGTTGTTAGCTAAGAGGTAAATTTTAACCTTTACTCCTGGGATCTCTAGCATGTGGACACAGCAGTTAGCTGGAAGCCATCATTGGCAATTTATTGGCCTACCAAAATTTTATTGTAAATTTGGTCAAAAAGGTTGAATAAAGTAAACACAGGGCCTCCAGCCACTTTCCTCACTCATTCTGTGTTCAGGCCAGTATGTACACACAATACTTATTCCCACAGGCTGGAGGAGGGGTGCGAAAGGGCAAAGGTAAGCAGACTGCCTTAGATTCAGCCTCATGGTCCCGCATCTTGACTGTTGTCTCAAGCCACTCATTTGTTTCCACCATCTGCATGCTGTGCTCTTGAAAGGCCCTGAAGGATTGTTCAGTAACCCCCTGCCTGCTGTGTGCTCCAAAAAGAAGTCACGTCATTTTGTAAAGAGTCTTGCTAAATGAAGTTTAGTTCTCCAGCAATTAAGGGAGGTGGGGAGGGTCATCTTGGCATGACTCTTATTTGCTCTGTTTTGTTTTGTTGTTAGCCTTATAGTGAAAGTCAAGAAGAAATCTGTTTTGGAGCAAGATTCCAATGCTAGGTTTACCCTGAAAGCTTTTTCATGGCACAAGGAACCGCACGGCTGAGCAGGAATGACGGACACCTGCCCCCCGTGCCCTAAGGATGGATTCAGAAATCTGAGCATCCATACAGGTGGTTGTCACTCAAGGTGTACACCCTGACTTGGCTTTCTCATCGCCATCTCTTTCCCCATACACTGATGAGTCTCATTTTCCTCTTGCCAAGTTGCATATGGGGGGAGCAAACAAACGATTTTAAAACACTAGTATTCCTCTGCCGTTGTTTGGTAGGTGCAGGCACACACACCTCTGCCTAATTTAAGAAGATATGACCAAATCTGACTTTATTTTAAAAGATCCCAGCTGGGACATCTGACTACTACTGGGAGCATAATCAAGGAATTATCAGCAAGTTAAAATAGCTAGAGAACTTAGTGATCATCATTACCAAAGTGGGCAAAAAGCAGGTGGGAAATAAAGCAGAGGAGACTGAGGGTGGTACCAGCAAATTACATAAGCCCAAAGACCTGACTTTCTGACACCACAAGGTCCTAGATGTCTCTGCCCCACTACAAGCAAACATTTGGGAGAAAGAATTAGGGATGGGAGGAGGTGGCTGAAGAATCAGCTATCTTTATACAAAAGAGGGTGATGCTGCTGAAGAAGAGGACATAGGGCAAAGAAAAGAGCTAAACTTTCTCTGCACATCTCAGTAGTGGGGACAGTGAGACCGCAGCCCAATACATATATATTAACACTAGATCCCAACTGGTTTATAATAAAACAGCACCCTGTGTCTTCAAATATAACTCCTGGGTTATACCATTTGGAGATTTGAAGTCAAAAAACATCAAGCGTGGGCTAGTCATCTGTTGAAATCACTTCATTTTACAGGTAAGAAAACTTATTCCCGGGGAGTTTAGGTCGCCCAAAATTTGGTGGTAGGAGCAGAATAAAACCTAGATATCATGACCTAATATCCCTCCCCTATTAACTATCTTCCAGTTCTGGTTCCAAAAGTTGATTTTTTTTTTTCAGTTTATCAATAAGCAATAAATTCAGGATATTTCAAAACTATAAATACTTATATGAGAGAAAATAAATGGGACATTTTTTTCATTTCTTTCCTGCTCTAACATTCCGTGATGAATAGCACACAAAAGCTTTGCTATAGCACAACCCCCTCTAGTGCATAATTCAGCATATGATGAGTATGAGTCTATTTTGGATCCCATCCAAGAGAGTTAGTTCCTAGAAGTACTCAGATTTTATTCTCATCTATCAGGAAGCATCCTAAAAAGACTAAAAATAATAATAATGACAGTAATAGAAATGTGTTATACTAGTATTATGTACTAAACATCACACTGTCCCAATATTTTCGAAAGGCATCTTTAGTGAATCAGGAATTCAGTGGGCCGGAATAATTTTTTAAGCAAAAGAAATGAAAGTGGGAAGGAAAAAAAAAGGAGTACATCCTATGGACTAACTATTGGTTGATGAAACATGTTTCAATTATGTGGTTAGTGATTAAAAGGAAAAGTTGCAAAGTCACCGACTCGCCTCCAATCTTAACCACTGCCAAGGTACGCAAGTATTATTAGAGTCACTGCATAAGTGAGGAAACAGGAACAAAGAGAGTAAGTTATTTCAGCAAGCTGACATAGCTCTTAAGTAGCCAACCTAGAATTTTGCACCTACATCTGCTTAATTTAAAATCTTGTGTTTTCACTTCTATTCTGATTATAAATTATTAAGCTATTGAATAACTGTTGCTGATCACATTTCCTTTTGGAGCGCTGAAGTGGTTTGTATTAAATCCAGTTCAAATAGAAAAACACAACGTAGGTTCAAATGACATGTTCTGAAGACATTGAATAGGTTAATGAGGCATAGAAATGAATATCTGAGACCTCTTCTGTAGGTGCTAATATGCTTCACTAATTTGCTGCTAAAAGCATTAATAGAATAATAATCGATTATTATACTCAACTTAAATATCTATCTCTAAAGGTGTTAAAATGCTTACTTGAGAGTTTTTCAAATTTAATTCATATAGCAGTCCTCAGTAGCTTGCTGCTTGTCCCAAATACAGAATTGGTGCATGCAAAAGGTTTTTAAATATATATATTTAAAACAATCCCTAAACTAAACAATATTTTAACATATTTGGGAATACTAGATATATACATATAAAGTAATCAGAATGCACTGTAATCCCACTTAAATTATGAAGAAGGAAGCCAATAAACTCAGGCACTAGTCTAATTTTTTTACTTGGATAGTCCTCTAAATTCTAGTAACATGGCAAGTTCAGGTGCTGTTTGTCCTATTCTTCAGATTTGAAAACTCAAGCTCAGGACTAGGAGGTGACTGAAATGAGTGTCTAATCCTGGTCTTTTTGATTCCACTACATAAAATCTCTTCATGAACAAGTGGGTTTCCAGTAGAAAAAGAGGTGGTTGGAGATTTGAGACTACTATGCAAACATTTACACTTTTTGTCATTTGAAAAAGTGCACTTTCTTTTTCTACAGGATAGCATTTCTTGTTGCTGTCAGATAGCACTGTTGTCTTAAAGAAAAGAAATCCACATCTTCCTCTCAAGAGAAGCCTGGAAAAGCCCGGCTCTTCTACGCTGACTGTTCATTTGGCTGCTGTACCTCACCCTTACCTGCAGTGTGTAGAGGACGTTATGGTACGGTGCTATTTTCCATTGGCTCTGCTGAGGGAGATTACAGCATGAGACTGTGACAAATGGATATTCCCATTAAATACTTTAGTAGAGTGGGACATTCCATTAACCATTGGCACTATCCCAACCAAGTGGAACATTGGGTCATTTTTTTCTTATGAGCAAAAAGTAAGGGAGAAAACAAAGGATATACTCTAATTACCTTTTCTATTTTTTTTTTGTTGTTGTTGCATGCATTATGCTAGCCATATATTACAATTATTTATAATTAATATATGACAAGCTGTCAGCTATGATTTAACAGGTGATTTTTCAAGAAGTCCCATTTAATTCATACATTAAGCAGTGGGTTTTCAATACTTTCTAACAATAAAAGTATTTTGGGGGGGTTTTCTTGTTTTAAATCTATTGTGTTTCAATATTCAGAAGTCACCTATCTTTATATATTTGCAGCACTTTTTTTTTTTTTTTAAATACAAAGGTTGCTAACAGAAATGAGTACTTTGTTAGTAATGTAAGGAGTAAGCACAATTTTGTTACTGTAACCTTTAAATGCTAATGTTTTCACCGAGGAAATGTTTATTTTTTTATTTCCTAATGTTTATTTTTTTTAAACTTTGATAATTTTTTATGCATCTTTTAAATGATGTCTTTGGTGGTAAAGGCAAAGCAGAATGGGAAGGAAAGTAATTGCAGTTACTTATGTCCCATTTAGTCTTTGTACCTTACCCTAGAGAATTGTGAAATGAATGAATACTTTTAAAATACAGAAAAAAGATTAAGAAGTCACTAGAAAGCTAGTAATTAATCAGTCAAAAGAGGGGAAACCTACAGAGACCAAAAACTGATGAAGCAATCTCCATTTTGCTGAATGGCGCAAGGATGGAAACATGATGGAAATGAATCACATATATTTCTTGGGAAGGATAACAAGAGCCTTCAAAAGAGAAAAAGTATAGTTTCAATATCTATAGAATGTCAATGTCATGGGACACAACCAGAAATGAAGTTAAAACTCCTACTTTATTATTGGTTCCATGGCCAACCAGGGTTTGCACAGTAGGTCCCCTTTTATCCACAAGGATATATCCCAAGACCCTCAGTAGATATCTGAAACCACAGATAGTACTGAACCCTGCACATACTATGTTTTTTTTTCTTCCTTACATCCATATATTTCCCTTCAAGGAGGCACTTTATGGCTTCTTTTTGGCATATCCAAATCACCAGCACCACTGCTCTTGCCCTTTGGGGCCATCATTGAGTCGAATAGGAGTCACTATGAATACCAGCACTGCAGTACTGCCCCAGCGGACCTGATGACCACGATGGCTGCATGACAAATGGCAGGAATATACAAAGTGGACATGCTGGACAAAGGGATGAGTCCCATCCCAGGCAGGTCGGAGCTGGAAGGTGAAAGATTTTATCACAGTACTCAGAATGGCACATAAACTTGTGAATTGTTTATTTCTGAAAATGTCCAGTTAGTATTTTTAGACCGCAGTTGACTGTGGATAACTGAAACTGAAAAACAAAACTGGATAAGGAAGAACTACTGCATCATTTAAGAGAATGATAGAAAGGTAAAGCAGCATTTGCTTAAAATTTCATTTGTGCAAGGCTACCTCTTATTTTTCAAGACTAGGACATGCTGCAGGAGGTTAATGACTCACAAGCAACTACTGTAGAAGGTGCTGGATCTCCTTAATGAAAGAACGTGCTTCAAGATTCAATGATTAGAAAGAGAGAAAAGGAGGGGTGGGGAGAAAAGCAGGGAAAAAAGCTAATAAGGCATCTGTGTCTACCAACCAAATTCTTTTTCACATTTTTAGCAAGAAAGCCATGCAGAGTCATTAACTTATTTTTAAGTAAGGGTCTTTCAAATAGGATTCCAGAAAATGATTTTTAGAAACTCACTCAGAAGCAAAATGCCGTAAGTTGATTTTCATGTAGCAGGGAGCGTATCTCTTCACAAAGGCTGGGGATTATGAAGGACCAGTGACACACAGGTCCTTGCATCCTGGACCAGGATCTCAGTCATAAGATCTCAGCTTGCTTCCCAGAGGCAGCAATATCTCCAAGCATTGCTGAGGAAGCTTCCACACATTCAGAAACAGTTTCCAAAATATGAATCCAGCATCATGAAAGAGGATGCTATTTTTCAGCCATGTTTTGAACATTTCCCTCTCTTTGTCTTCTACTTCTATGTTTATCTGGTACTTCAATTGTTAATACTTAACAATTTCTACTGGGTGTACATACTTAGTGCAATGTTCCCTCTCAGCAATTTGAGAGCAGTTTTATGTCTGATTGGAGCCAAAAGCTCTTATCACAGTGCTTTAAGTACTACAGGTACTCCATAAATATTTACGGAAGTAAGGAAAGGGAGAGATGGAAATAGGATGAGAGAAAGAGGAAATGAGTTGATTATAAATTGTCCTTTTTATGTGAAATATCACTTTCTTCATGAAGATTTATATAATCTTCTAGGTAGAATAAATTTATCCTGCCTCTAGCCTCACAGTTTTTTCCTTCTTATTTTCTAGCCCTTGTATTTTATTGTGTATAGAGTGGGGCAAACATAAATATGTTTACAGTTGTATGTGAGTTTATTTTTGTATTATTATTTATCAACTATTGTTACTTTCAAGGCAAACAATTGTAAACCTACTTTTGCCACATCCTGTGTATTTGCAGCCTGTTAAACTCTGAATATCTGCACACTCTATATCACTCTCAGCAAGTACAGAATCAAGACTGTAAGTAGATCACTAAAAGACTCCTGCTGAATGAATCAATGGATAATAACATGAACTTAGATGCCACTGCAAATAGTCAGATGTCACTTTAATATTCTCTCTTCCAGGGCCAATACTGAAAGGTACAGTGACCTAGAGTTTGGTCAGAATTAGGCCTCACTAATTAAAATACAACAAAATGTCCCAGGCAAGAAACAATAATAAAACTTGAACAGGAGTTGATGGATTATTCTTAATAAGAATAATTAAAAACTTTTGTGTTTTCCTACAAAAAGTCAAAATAATTGATCAGTTTAGTAGCAAATAATCCTTCATACTTTTGACTGGTAAGTGAGGTTTGCATTTTTCACTAGGCATGCACTACGGTGGACATTTGTTTCTAAACATTTTTTTTCTTTATGATCATATATTACTCCAAATCATCCCGATTTTCAAAATTCATTGGCTACCTCTCCAAAGTTACTAGTAACACTGAATAGGTCCAGTAGAAATTTTAAGAGGCAAAAGAAAAACTATTCTTTCCCATAAGTATGATTAAACTTAAACAATCTGTTCAAGTCAGTACAATTCTTGCTTAGTTTTGGGTTTTTTATTAAAGATTTTATTTATTATTTTTAGAGAAAGGGGAAGGAATAGAGGCAGAGAGGGAGAGAGACATCAATGTATGGTCGCCTTTCACCTGCTTCTATCATAGGGCCTGGCTGGAGACCTGGCTTGCAACCTGGTTATGTGCCCTGGCTGGGGAATTGAACCAGCGACTTTGGGTTCACAGGCTGGTGCCACCAGCCAACGCCTTGCTTAGTTTTAAAACTCTGTTTTGAATTCTTTAATGTCATAGTTATTTTTCTTCTTCTTCTTCTCCTTTGTTTTTTTAACCACTAAAACCCTATCTTTGCAATACAAATGTCTCTACTGTTCTTCGTACCAGTACAATAATATTTTTCATGTCTTCTGCTGCCAATTTTTTTCTGATTGGCCTTAATCCCTTCATCTCTGTGCTGCCCAATTAACTCTAATAAAGCACAGGTTTGATTATGTAATTTCCACACAAGAAAACTCAGTAGTTTTGATTACTGACCAAAATAAGTACAAATATTCTACCAGCATTCAAAGTTTACCACAAATCGAACAGTGCCTGATCCTATTTTTCTATTCTAAATTTCTACCAATACCCTAAATTCCGGAATTTCCTGAATAAAACTACATTTTTCTTACCCAGCTGGAAAGTTTTCCTATGTTCAACAATTTGTTGAATTCCCAACCATCCTTCAAGGATCATCTTATTAAATGTTTTTGTCTTTTTCTTCTGAATCTTCTGCCCAGATACAAGCTTCCTTTGTAATATCTGATTCTTTAAATCTCTCATGCTAAATAAATATTCTACTAAAATTGGGTGAGAGATGATAAGAGCACTCCCTGCCAAGATTCATTCCATGGCTAATTTTATTGATATTGATCCACATGTTACAAATATGAGGATGCATTGGATTGAGTCTGTAGGAAATTAAGCAAACTTATGTGTAATCACACCTTGAAAGAGTTTATGCCCTGTGACTATGTTTGGGAAGAGAACAAAGAAATTCCAAAGATTCTATGTTAAGGCCAACATGAAGAGCAACAGACAAGGGAAGTTTTTAGTGATTTTTTTATTCCTTCCTTCCTTTCTTCGTTCTTTCCTTCCTTTATCTTTCTTTTTTTATATCACAGCCATGCTCGTTAACCATGAAAGGAGATGAGCCAACCTAGGACTATTAACAATCTTTGACTTCAAATAGCATAAAGGCAAATCAAGGCACACAGGTGTTTTCCTCTGCTTTTTGCAAAGAAATCAGTGGTCAGACATCTAGAAGCAGTCCTGAAAATGACACGCGGCATGGTGATTTTTACTTTTTCCCCTATATCCAAGGGACCTTCTGCTTGGTGTGCCTCGGATTTTAGGAGGTGTCCCGCCTTGTACCAAGGGGAGGCAAGAAAGAACAGGGTACCTGCTTTCTTTTTTCCTTTTTATTCCTGCAAGTCCCCCGTACCGCCCCCCGCGCCCAACAAGCTATGTTCTAAGAATATGGATGTCAAACTATTCATTTCAGTCACTTCTATGCTAGGTAAAGAAGAAATGAGAAACTAGAGCAAAGGCTGAACGTTGTATTTTTATGTGATTTAGTCCTTCCTGCGCCATCTATATCATACCTTCCTTTTATTAAAGTTACATTTATAGTTGTTTTTCTTATTCCCTCCCAGTTCCTCTGCCACAGGCCAAAACTATGTTTCCAGAATGCAAGACTATAAAATATTTAAGAAGAATACTGGGTCTTAATTTTATGTGTGTCCCATTTTGTCTCCTATAGGAAGACAAAATGACATAATTCTGTTCAATTGAATTTTTGGATGTCTGGAGATTTCTTTGAAATTAATAGGGACTCTATACAGCATAAGCTCATCCCAATATTCCCAGATTAATATATTATATTGTATGTCCTCAGTGAGTCAGATCAGGCCTCCAAATATTGGCCTGCTGAACCCTTACAATGATGGTTCATAACCCTGGAAAGCTTTTTAACATATGCCTAGGGTACACTCCCATGAACTGAATTGGGTTATTTGGGAGTGGAGCTGTCATAGTTTTTACAAAGCTTCCCAAATGATTCAGATGTTTGGCCAAAGTGGAGTAGCCTTGCTTTACAGCTCTAGGAAGCGCAATTTGATCATCCTTAGCTTAGATTATTTCTAAAATATTGTTCAGGTCTAGGATTCTTTGTGAAAGTGATTTTATTTTATTATTATTTTTAAAGATTTTATTTATTATTTCCAGAGAGAGGGGAAGGGAAGGAAGTGGAGAGGGAGAGAGACATCAATATATGGCTGCCCTTCACCTGCCTCCAGCCATGGACCTGGCTGGAGACGTGGCTTGCAACCTGGTTATGTGCCCGGGCTGGGAATCGAAACAGCAACCGTTGCATTCACAGACCGGCACCTATCCACTGAGCCACCAGCCAGGCAGGGCTGATTTTATTTTTTAAGTGGAAAAAAAAACTTTTGACTGGATTCCATGTTTGTTGTTTTTTGTGGGGGAGGGGAGCCTTTTTTTAACAAACAATTTTATATATTATTTTTAGGAAGAGAGAAAGGGATAGAGGCAAAGAGAAAGAGAGACATCAATGTATGGTTGCCTTTCACCTGCCTCCAGCTACGGACCTGGCTGGAGACCTGGTTTGCAACCTGGTTATGTGCGCTGGCTGGGGAGTCAAACCTGTGACCTTTGGGTTTGTAGGCCAGAACCTTATCCACTGAGTCACTAGCCAGGCTGGATTTCATGTTTAAGTAGTAACTAACACATGAAATACAGCTCAAAGTTCATATACCAGCATGGTATTTTTAGCATTGCTTTTCACTTGATTTTCACGGATGCCCATTTATACCAGGGCTCAGTGGGTCAGGCCTCCACTGTGAGCGCGCCCTTGCAACTACACACTCTTCAGCCATTCTAAGAATGTGTACCGCAAGCAAGGCACACCTACTAAGGAAAACCCTTTCACCCAAATACAACAGAAACATCCCCTAATGATTTTCACTCCCTGCAGTACAATTAAAAGAGGAAACAATGCCACCAAACTAGCCAAATTCCATCCACCTATCCCCAAATACAGCTGATTACAACAATGAAAGAATTGGGAAGGTTCAACCTCTTGATTGGTAACAGTTTGGAATGGTCTTGATGGCCATGTGTTATTTTCAGTGTTAAATCAGGAACTACAAGATGATAATTCTTGCGAGAGAAAGCTGTTGCTCACAAGTTTTTGTTCAAGGAATTCACTTTCTTGAGAAGAAAGTATTCTTAGGGAAGTCTAATAATAGAGAACTGTCAAGTATGCAAACTCCACAACTACAGAAGATGCTTTGATTTCCTCTCAGAGTTCCTAGCACATTACCTAACAAATACAAGGAACACTATCTAGGCCATATTGGTTAAATATTAACATTTATGTGACACTCTGCAGTTCACAGAGAACTCTAAGACACCCATCTCTTTCAAGACTTCTAAAAACTGTATGGATAGTAAACCACTCATTTTATAGATGACCCAGATCCCAGATACCATGCATCAGAACCCCTGGGCTAGTTCCTCAGAGTATGAATTTTGGCAAACTTTTCGGGTAATTCTGAAAACCACCATAATAACGCAATTCAAATTTACTAATTGCTTTGTAGTGTTCCTAGAAAACAAAAAGCTGAGTACAGCTGAGCCAAATTTGGCTTTTCTTTTCTTTTCTTTTTTTTTAAATTTAATTTTATTGTTGTTGTATTACATCCATCCCCTTTTTGCTCCCCTCTGGCTTTTTTTAAGAGGCTTAGCTAGTTACCTTCTACTAGGATTTGCCTTTTTCTTTCCCCATACTTTTTAAAAGGGGAGGTGGGGATTCACAGGTGGCACTATTTTACCTAAATCTACAAGCTTTTAAATTCTTCTCTGCACAGCTGGCTTATTCCAACAGTAGTCTTTGCCTTGAAGGAAGCTCCTAGCTTCTGGCACTAGTAGGGGAGGGGGGGGAGGGGGATGGGGTGTTCATTCCTACCCACTTGCCTTCTGGCCAGAACTAAGGGGCTGCACAGACCACAGTCCCTCCTCAAACAGGCAGCAGTAACTGCAGGAATTTACCAGGCGTTGCAGTGAAATCCCGCAAATCCCTGGCTAGGACAGTTCAGGTGGCTCCGGCATCCTCTTTGGGAACCCGCCAGTTCTAGCTGTTACACTTAAGGAGAGAGTCTGCCGTGAGCTATTTGTATTGCCTGGTGTCTTTCTCCATCAGTTTTTTAAAAGCCTTAAACATAAAAGATATGATCTCAGCTAGTTACCCCCTGCCAAAAAGAAAGTACATTAGAACAGCCTAATAGCTACCTTGGAGATACCAACTCATGTACAACTTGGGGAGAAAAATCAAATAGATCCTTCTATAAAATCTTTAGAATAAAACTACAGATTTCAAGGAAACAGACAATGTTATTTTTACCTTATAATTACTGGTAATCCATGCAGAGACTGGAGAGAAGAGGATTTTGATTTACTGTCTGAAATGAAATACAACTGACTGGAAACAAAGAAGCAAGGGGGAAACCCCTTAAAATTAAAGGGAAAAAAAGTGTGTGTCAACCACCCCAATCTTGATTCTCAGACTTTCCAGATTCTTTTGGTTTACCGCCCCAACCTCAGTAATACCCTGTTATTGAGCGACCCTCCAACTATTCTGGTTCCTGTTTCTGGGAAATTGGTCTGTCAAAAGATGAGAGGTTTCAAAAAGAGTTGGCATTTTCTCTCTTGGGCAGTGGGAAGCCACAAGGATTACAAGACACCTCCTTTCCTCACTCCCTCCCTCTGGGGTTCAACACTGCATCAGGTGCTAGAACCTTGACCTAAAAAAGAAAAAGACATTCCAAGGGGACAGGAAGCAGAATGACTATACTCAATCACATCACCTGACATAAATGACCACTCTAGGTGCCTCAGAACTTTACCCTCTGTCCAGATAATGTCTCAAGATGAAAACGATACTGAGAAGAAAAGCAACAGGGAAGTTTGCCATATCTTTGTTTATGAAAAAGGGTAGGGAAGCTTATGTTTTCTTGTTCCTGCCTGCTAGGAAGAGAAGGCGGCTGCAGTGGCAGCAGTCCTGTTTGAGAACACTAGTTTCCCCCCGGCCTGTCCCTCTGTTTTATCTTGTACACTTTAAACTCCCAAATAAGTACACATGCTGCTAGGTTCGTAATTAGAGTGTTGGCAATGCCTGTTCCTTTGCTTTCAATTCCATTTATACAATGTTCTCATCACTTCTGAAAAGTCTTGGGAACGTGTTCAAAATGTACAACCCAAACAAATTGCATAACCTAAGCCAAACCCACCAGCAATGGGACACCCTTACCAATTTGGAAAACCACCCTGAGAGGTGACTTAATTGCCATTATATATTCGTAATCAAAGTTAACAGAGCTGAAAATGGAAGTTTTTATGTAAGCCCCTCATCACCAAATCAGCTACTTAAGATTCAATGGAGTCAACTTCATCTTGAATGATGCCCTTAGAAAGCAGACTATTTGGGAAGGAGCATAGTTCCTATGGGGAGCTTTAGGGTAGGGTTAAACTTTGGCAGCATTTATTAGAACTAAGTTTTTGATCTATCCAGTGATTGACTTTTCAAGGCCTTAGGGCGTAACTTTGATAGCAAAATGCTGTCTGCCATTCACCCCTAAAGCTGACACATCACAGCAGTGGGAGCTGCATGAATGAGGCCATGATAAGAGTGAAAACTTCACCAAAGGAAAGGGCTCCACTGTGTAAAAAAAAAAAAAAAAAGGCAACAAATTAATTTTCTTTACTGTGGTATTGCAAAGCAAGGAATAGCTCAACAAAATTCAAAAGTGGGTGTGAAATGTCTCCAACCCAAAAGATAGAAAGCTGCCCAAAGGCACTGTTTGGAGCAGGAAGGAAATAAGAACCTCTGGTTGGGACTGGGGCTGGCACCCTGGGGCCGGCACCCTGGGGCCGAGGTGCCCCACAGAGGAGATGTGTGCTCTGCAAGCCTACCATGTGCAAATCAGCAGCTCTGCACTGGGTTGGTGGTGAGCACGCAGCGTGCTTGCTTCTGGTTCCCCGACACACAACCCGCTCTGAAGTCGGCACAGAGCCCCAATGAAAACTGGGAAGTTTATAACAAGTGGTACCACCTGTGCTTAGGTCTCAGCCTCACCGAAATCACTTCCTGTCCTGGGTCTTCCAGCGGTGGAGAGTGGTGAGGAACATGGCAGAGAAAATGTGGAGAGGAAGGCAGTTCCAAAGTGGAGCCCGAACAGTGAGTGGATTGTAGTACTCTGCGCTGGCGGAGAGATCAGCAAGCCTGTCGCTTTTCCTCAGGAGCCACTGACTGTGTGTGATAGGATCTCTCATCCTCTATCAAAAAGGTTCTGTCTACAGGAAAACAAAGGCTATTCTGCTCGCTGTTGTTCTCTCCCACAATTGAGTTTTCTTTTAACAGTGTTATAGTATTACAACCTTTGTAAAGCTCAGGATATGGAGGTTGTACGAAAAGCACAATAAAGAAAAGCAGCTTATTTATATAAGCTAGTATTCTGAACATAATTACATTTTTCTCTGTCTTCTTGATGAATCAGGAAATTTTGAATGAAGGATCGGCACAAAGCATGATGGAAGCAGGAAAAAATATGGCCCGTAACCTAAAATGTGACCTGCATTTATGTAAAGTTTCTGGATAGAAGGTACTCCTTTTCTTCACTTACTGTTTTAAAAAATCTATTATTCTTTCTTTTATTTATATTTAATTTTCATGGAAACCATCCAGGGACAGTCCACATTTTTCAGAAAGAACACATTTTTCAGTACAGGAGGCAGCATTTGCCAGTACAACAAAAAACCAGCCAAGTTGCTTTGGAGGAGTTAAGCAAGTACATTTCAATAAGGACCCAAACAATCCTTGGCAACCAGTCAGAAAAACAAGTCATCGTTGCATTAAGGAAACCCTCAAATATGAGCGCTGTCGGTGGAAAATAGAGTTACTCATCAACTGAAAATGTTTACTTGAAGCGAGAGTTATTTTATGGAAACCACTGTAAGTTTTGGAATATTTACAATCTGTTCAGATGGGTCACTGTGTACAGTGTTACTGCAGTGATATGCCCTAAGATTTCTAATCTGTCTGCCTTGTGGAGCAGGTGGCGAGATTCTCCACTGAGCTGTTGGCTCCTCAAGGGCAGGGACCATGTCTTATTCATCTTGTATCTTGCACACAAGGATCTTGCTCCTCAAAGAGAGTTGATAAATATTGAATGAAAGAATCCTTATATACAAGACCAGGCTCCCTCATCCCCTGGCACAAAATACCTCCACCTCCATCAGCTCTATCCTGTTGCCCTGGTTTATTTTACTTCTGGGCAATTATTGCCCACTGTCACGTTATATTTGGTTGGTTTTGTTATGTGTTTACTATTTCTTTTCCCCAATCAGAGTCTAAGTTCGCTATCCTGGTGCCTCAGATGGTGCCAGACACCTAATAGATCAACTGTAAATGTGTGTTAACTTTTGAATGAGCACATGTGTGATGAATGACTGGTATTCTCTGTGCCTTTAATGTTTTATTTTCTCTTCATCTTATCAATTTCACTTTCATTAAGCCTGGAAATTATACTATAAACTTCAACCAACAGTAACAAAAGGAAGATTTCTTCATTATATAGGTGGTTTATTCAAAAGAATGGAAGGATCAAACCAGGTCTTACTGGCCTCTGGCACATAGGTCTACAAATCTGCAGAGAAATGTAAGTAACTAGAAATAAAGAAGAGAGGCAAGCAAGAAACAAAATGATCTCCTGGAGGCCATCCATGGTGGACTGCATATGAACAGACAGGCCAGCCCATGTGAGCAATAAAACACATTTGTGCGCTTCTTTTAGATTCTGTGCATGGACCTAATCATTAAAATACTACATTAGGTTCTTTATCATACTGACTAGGGCCTTCATGTCTTTTAAGCTTTGAAGGGCAAAACTACATCTTATCTAGATTTTGAGTTCTTCTACTCTACCACTTTTAATCTAGGGTAAATTTTTAATACTGTATTATAATATTTTTCCTCTTGGGCATTTCTGCACTGATCCCACATGCAAAAGAATCACAGTTCCCAACATTAATAATGTTCCCATTTTACAACTGCATTTAATGGCTGATAAAACCAGTGACTGGTGGTTTTATCAACTGCAAACTCCAGCTGTTATTCCTTTCTTCTCAAACCAGTAGAGAGCAGGACACTGTTTCTTATAGATGCTTATGTGTGATAGCACATAAACACACTTCTTTTTGTAATTTCCCAATTTGGATATTGGGAACTTGAGATAAATAGTAAAGTGACCTAGCTGCTAAGACTGACTGATGAGTGGGAAAGATCTGCCATGGGCCTCCTCACAGTTGCCCCTTCATCCACTCCAGGTCTCCCCTGAGCATCTCAGAACTCTCCACCTTGATTCCAATCCCCTGGCCAATGAACCATTTGTTTGCTTTGCTCTCCTAATGAACTTTATCTCTCCATTGATTTATCATAGTGGAAAATTCCATCATAGTGGAAAATCTCTCATCTCTCATCGCATTGGAGATGAGAGACCATAATCCTTAACTCTATTAATAGCTGTGTGTCATGAGTTGTGTTGTTAAAGTCCCCAGAGTCCTTATTTCTTTATCTGTAAAGCAGAGATAATGATACTTATCAGTCTACTCAATAATGATATCGCATAGTCTCTGTAAAATCAAGTACTTGGAACTGCCATATAGGGCCTGTCTCCTAGGAAATGTTTAATAATTGTCTAAAGAACAATGTCACAATATTTGTTTTGACCTAACTTGGTAATTCTACTGAAATTTTCAAAACAGCAGAGTGAAGGGCATTTTTTAGTGGATGGTAAGGGGAGTCCTTCAGGTGGAGCAAGGGTAACGTGGGGAAGAAGTGGAAAACTTAGGGCCACGATGTATAGATTTCCAATTCTGTGGGTACAACCATTCCTTGGCACATTGAGGATAGACATGCACTGAAGAACTCAGGATAAGAATAGAGAAGAAATTCCTCTGAAGGTTTTGGAGTTGATTAAATGAAACAATAGATTGCCAATCACTAACAGTGTTAAAATTCACTATGATAACCTAATTGCTTATGTATCTGGCTCTTTCCAATAGTGATGAGAAAGCTCCCTGGCAGTTCAAGTATAACCACAGGAAACTTAATTGAAGATGAACTTAGGAACTCTTTATTTGGTTCCATCATGACACAGTTCACAATATTTCTAAGATGTTATGAGCATTGACAACCTTATTTCAAGCATAAGGTGGGCATCTCAATATGTACTTTCAGAAACATGCAGCAGGGACAGGAGTTGGACACTTGTGAAATGAGCAAATCCAATTGTATGGAGTGCTAATGTATGTTATGTTTAATAATAAGTATTATCTCATTTCCTTAGATAATGCTTAACCCCTATAAGGTATTTCATGATTTTAGTATGATTATAACAGACCCTTGACACAGAGTGGGCTGAGATCCTGGCTTAGCTGTTTACTGAGTGGCTTTGTGTATGAGCCTTAACCCCCCTGAGCTCTGCTCTACTTGTGAAAAACAAACACCTGTTTTACAGCTGTGAGACATGGGGAACATGGGGAGGGGTAGAAATCACAGATTCTTTATGATGCTAAGCCACTGAATTAACCAATCCTGAAGTCCTATCCCTGGATTTCTTATGAGATAAAGTGGCCTTATTACTTGGAACCTTCTTGTTGGATTTTCTAAACTGTATATCTCCATTTTGCAATACTTCAGTAATAGTTAGTGAGCCTATTTCCTTCAACTCACAGAACACAGAACTGGCCTGATCTAGTGGCTTCTACCACTTTTGCTCTAATGTTCTTTACCTGGTTAACCTAAAGCAAGAGAGGTTACATGAGTGTGAGTGCATGAGTGTGCATGCATGCATATGTATGTGGTTATTTCAGTAACAGAATGACATAGCTGAAAAATTCACTGAGACTAGTGTTATTAACAATGAGCTCAAGGTGCATATTGGGGAATAGTCATCAGCCAAGTGAGTCAATGAAAAACCTACAATATATTCTACTAAACATCAGTTTACCTTTCTTTTTAACCTTTGGAAATAGACCAGAATCATGCCTTTTTATGGGAAGACAATTAGTCCTGAAAACTCCTTGTGCCTCTAAACCTCTTTTGTAATGCTTGCTCACTCTCATGTCACAGGGTAATCACTTTGCTGCCAAATCCTCAGAAGAATTTGGGGCTTTGTCATTAAAAATATATATTTTATTTATTATTTTTCATAGAGAGGGGCAGGGAGGGAGGAAGAAAGTCAGAGAAACATCAATGTATGGTTGCCTTTCACCTGCCTCCAGCTAAGGACCTGGCTGGAGACCTGGCTGCAACCTGGTCATGTGCCCTGGCTGGGAATTGAACCAGTAACCTTTGGGTTCGCAGGCCGGTGCCTTATCCATTGTACAACCAATCAGAGCTTTGGCTTTGTCATTTCCTTGTTAAAAGTTTCATTGCTCCTGACAGAAACCTAGTCAGAAAGAATTCATTGGTTTATAATTCTGAGTTAATACAATATGACCATTTAAATCTGGAAAATTCACTTGCAAAAATAACTTAGCACATTTGGTGTTTTTCAAGGACTGCAGCAAAGTTTTACTGCATCACATGGTACCCTGAGCAAAGAAAATCTAGTTTTAAATATTGGAATAAAAACTACAAATATGTTTGCATACATCTTTAAAAGTTACAAAGTTCAAGGTCATAGCCTGATATGTGGCTAAAGTAGATTGTATTTTAAGTGTGCCCTATACCACTTTGTTTCACATTTTAAATAATTTGTATGAGCCAAATTAGGACAAGAAACATAACCTGGGCCTTGTTCCAAGAAGTCAAACACGAATAGCCCAGGGTAATTTCTGTGTCACAGTAATGGTTCATTAGAACGTCATGTAATCTACCTGAGTAGGTAAACAACTCATTTTTGTTGCCTCTAGAATTTTATGAGACACTGGCACCTGGAGACTTTTACTATGGTAGTTTATTTCTCCTACTTTAAAGGATTTCAGAGTAACAATAATTTAGCTTATTACTTTAATATCTAAATAGACTTACACATTTTAATGAGCAAGCTATCTTTTGTCATTTTGGTATTTTTGATGACTTTTCTTCTGACAATAGGTCAAATTATTAAAATTCTCATTTGCATCCACTGACAAGATGATAGAAGTTTATCAGGAAGAAAATGCAAAGGACTTACAGATTTCAGTGAAACTTGACATTTTTTCCAGTAACATTTGCCAATGATAACCCTCAGTGACATTTTATATTCACAAGGAGGTGGGCCAATAGGCAAAGTTTCCAAGAGTCATCCTTTTGTCCTTTGTCGCTTTAGCATTTAAACACTATGAACAAGCATCTCCAACTCTTCTCTGATAATTCAATCCCCACTTTCGTAAACATGAAACCTATGAAGGATGCTGGATGAAATTAAAGGTGTCCACTGACCTAACTCTATGAAAGTGTTACATATAGTCACTTGAAATGACATAGAAAGAAAATCAAATTCCTTGGCCGTTGGGTGAATGGATGGGGAGTGCCCTTCAAAGCTGTCCTGAATGTTTCTGTGGCTTCTGGTTTTACAATAAATAAAAGCACTGGGTGTGAGTTGGGTATGCGTAGTGACAGACAAGGTGAGTGGGTGTAGTAGGCTTAGCTTTGCATACAATCATTCATTTATTTGTGCATTCTTCATTCAGTTTCATTTGGATCTTCTTTTGTTCATGTACTCAATTATCTACTGAGAGTCCACAGTGTTCCCAGCACTCTGCAAAACTCTGAGGGTGAAATAATGAGCAAAAAACAGACAGTCTGGTCATGGTCCACTGTCGTGGAGCTCACTGGCCAGAGGCAATCAGCCCTGATAATTATTTTACAATTAACATCCATCTCCTTATCATCATGATTATGAATTATCAACTTCCTAAACATTTCTCAACTTTTGGGGGAAAATATTTAGTTTCAATGATTTAAAACAGATACTTTCTTCTTGGAGTTCCTGCTGATTTATTTATCTTTGGCATGACAATCTTCTAGCATTAAAGTTCATTCAACTTAGCTTCAACTTTACTTATAGAGACAAAGATGAAGAGAGGCTGGACCAGAATTGGAAGCCACTGTTCTGGTCATTCATTTCTGAGACTGCTCCAAACACCTGTCATGTGTTCCAGGTACAGTAAAATGTGTAATAAGAGAAGAGTCATCCTTCTAAATCACAGAGGATGAGAAACCTATTGACAGAGAGTGAACCTTCTTGGTCTCACTGCTGAGGTAAGAATTTTCAAAGCAAATATTTTCAACTCTCTACTTGTAACACTGTTTACAGAGAAAATACACCCTGTGTTTGCTTTGGGGTCTGGAATGTAGCCTTACAAATAAAAACAGGGGGAATTGTGGGTACAAAGAGGTCAAACTAAGGAACCTAAGACAGTCCTTTTTCTTAGCCATACCCCTGAGCAACCCCACGGTATCTCCTGCCAGAAACCTGCCCAGTAATATTTGATATAAGCTGGGATGGTAGCCACATTGATAATCACTGAATAAACAGCATATTAATGGCAACTGTTTGACAGATGAGAGATTTTAGACCCTCCAGTTGTTTTTTCTGAGCAAGGCCTCAATTCTTGCCTTGGCTCCCGCCCATTCAGTATCATCTGGAGAAATCACCAGCAGCCTGTTCTGCCTTTTCTCGTTCATGAAGGTGATGAGGCAGCACAGCATACAATCAACTTCTACTCACTGCTTTTAATGTCATTATTTTTATTGCACAAAATTCTAAATGCTCAGAGCTAACTGTGACTGTTACATCTGACAGTGAGTATTAGAATAATGTTATTACTGCAAAAACAGAAACAAGGTCCATGTACCCTGCATTTCTCTTGTCCTCAACTCAAACAACTACTGTTCCTCATCCTCCAGCATTGCTAAGAAGGCATTATTTATGTATATAACAACCAATTTACCCAAATACAAAAAAGAGAACTAAAATATTTTAATGTACTTTGTTTCATTAACCTAAAATAATATTTCTAGGGGCATCCATACAGAGAGGATTGGCAGCACACTATGCTTCTCATTTAAAAAAAAAAAACAAAAAAAAAACAACCATGGTGTAATTATTTATACCTTCTTTCATTTATTGATTTCTTCAATAATATTTATTAAGCACTTTTTTTTTTTTTCAGTGTATGGTTGTGTCTCACCTGCCTCCAGCCACAGACCTGACTGGAGACCTGGTTTGCAACCTGGTTATGTGCCCTGGCTGGGGAATCGAACCTGTGACCTTTGGGTTCGCAGGCCGGCACCTTAACCACTGTGCTACCAACCAGGGCTAAAGCACTTTTTGTATGCTAGGTATTGGGGTGCCATGGATAAGCAATCAAATGGCTTCTCTGCTATCATGGAGCTAAGAGTCTGCTGATAGAGATCATTCATGAAAAAGTGGTATATTTACTCAACCTTTATACAGTCACACTAAAATTTAATAGAATAGTTGTCTTAAAACGAAGTTCTCTATGAATATTTTTGTAAGGTGGAGCACTGATGCTTAATATGTCTATTTGGATAGGCCAGATATACCAGGCATCATTAAAACTAAACACATATTTCCTCTCAAACATGAGAACACCTTCCTTCTACAAGGTTTCTGCAAGTAAAATTATAACAGGAGAGAAAAGCCCAGTAACCTGAAGGTCATCCCTTAGAGGCCAAGAGTGCAGATAAAAGTGGCTTGATTAGGGAAGAGGCCAACAGTTTCTTCCATTTTTTTCTCATTCTCTTTATGGCTTCAGAAAGGATGAACACATATTTGAAGACTATTGTTGACTCTTTGACTAAAAAGAGAGAGGTGGCCCTTCCATTTTATTTCTCCTTGATTAAATTTATTTCACAGTCTCTTTTCTTAAAGTTATAATTCTGAAAAGGACCTTAAAAACCATCTCATCCTACCCTCTTGTTTTAATGATTACATCTTGTAGATCAGAAGAGTGAGGTGATTTGTTGAATGCAATTATTTAGGGGAAAAGCTGAGACCAGAAACCAGATCTTCTGTCCTACCTCCAAATATAGAAAGTGATTCAGAGTTGTTTAGACCTGGTTTGAATCTGGGCTCTAAATTATATCTCCATCTGTTTCCTCTGTACAGTGGACAAAGAAATACTTTACAAGAAGTTTTGAGAAATAAATGAGAAAACACTATATATGAAAAGCACCTAAAGGAGTACCGAACTCTGTATAGATAATCTTTTTAAGCACATTTTTCCTTCCTTACAAAACAAAAACCACGCTTCAAGAATTATTTGAAACTCTAAGATCTTTTAGAGCATGACTTCTAAAGCCAATCTAAAATAATGGATACAATCAAAGATTCATATGAGAATTGACTGAACACACACACACACACACACACACACGCACACATGGTTCCCTCCCACACTGAAAAATGACTGGGCATTTGACATTCCTGATAATGCTTTAATAATGCTAATTATTAATAATGAGTACAGCTCTTTGAGCACGTGCTGTGTATCAGGTATCAAGCCGTTTAAATTGCATACATTAATTCTAATTCTAGCCACAACCCTGTAGAGCACTGCACAAATGATGAAACCAAGGGACTTAGCAGTTAAGTAATGTTATCCCTGATCTAACCACTAGGATAAGGATTTAGACAACAGCTAAAGAAACTTTTCAACTCTCAGATTTGTTCATACAGAATAAATGGAGAAAGATGGCTGTGTAAAGTGCTTTCCAGTACAAATGTCGGGACACTTAAACCAGCAGCTCTTCTCCTTTGATACTCAATGGGTGGTGTTTCTAGGCTAAATTAGTCAGGGCCATAAACCTGGGTAATTTAAAAATGGAACAAAGGGCACAGATGATGATTTTTTTTTCAAGCACACGCCTGCTGGCAGCTATGAGTAACTATCCTTAAGGTCAGACTTAATTGGATCTGGGTCTAAATGAACTCTGACATGTTGATTATTCACTGCTTGAAAGAAGAATGCTAAGGTGAGAGGTCAGGTGCATAGGGAGTGTAAGCTTTCTCCCTATGGTTTTGAAAATTCCCCATTGAACACTTTCTTTTATGTGGATCTTGTATTTTCACTTTTAAAGAACCTTGGAGAACCTAAATGTTTCGGTCCTAAGTCCTTCCCAAATACAAACCTTCTGTCCTAACAGATTAGGGTTCTGTAGCTTTTAGAGTCAATCCAGTGACGACTATTAGGAGCCTACCAAAGGCAGCCTAAATACTTAGGGATAGATATTTGATTATTTTCTTCTATGGAATTTTAAGAAAGATAAATAGGTAATCTTATAAATGATAGGAATTTTAGGATGAATAGTAGTGACTTGTTTGCTCTACTCAAGCTTTATTTATTTTACCTGTTAATATCCATAATTATTATTACAACTTTAGCACAACTACAATTCTTATTCTCATTTTTATCAAAGGAGCAATCAAGGCTTAGGGTAGTGAACACACACATTTAATGTCACACAACAGTCAATGGCAGAACTGTTATTCATAGGCTACTTCAGTTTGATGTGGCAGCCAGCACTTGGAGATTATGGCTGGCCTGACATGGTAGGTTAGTCATTGGGGTGGGACTCACAGGAAAAGTCCTGGAGAAAGTGGGTCCTGCATTGCAAGACAGAATAGAAAAAAAGGTGTGATTTGATTGCCTATTGTTATTTATGTCACACCTCTAAGAATACAGCATTGGGAAGGTGGGAAACAAGGGCTGGACTTAGTTGATGTGGAAGATACAGGAAAATGAGGAACCCAGAGAGTAGACTAAGGTGAAATATGAGAGGTGGTTCTTTGAGTTTGGAGCTGGCCCAAGTGATGAGTCTAGAGACTGGTCTGTGGTTGTTTGAACATAGCAGGAGAGCAACCAGAGAACAATATGGGGGTTAGTGGGAGGAAGCAGACTAGTTGGTAAACATTATTTATATTAAAGGTTCTGGAATGGAAATGCATGTGTTTGATTCCTAAAAGGCAGTAATGTTTCTGCAGTGAGCAAAGTGAAATTCATGAGGGAAATGATGAGTTTGTAGGGAAGGGTCACACTTTTAATGCTCACTCTGCTTGTTTGCCATAGCTCAACCTATATATTGTTTGTTTTTCATTCATACATCATTATTTCATTTAACAAGTGTCTGTTCAAGGTTCACTGTGTGAGGCTCTCTGGGGACATTGGAGTTGCCACGATGTACATTGGAATTATAATAGCATATCAGGTCTGCATGGATGAAACAAAAAGTGATTTGTTGGATTCTGATGAGTATGATGTTAATTTCATTATCATTAAATCAACGATGGAGAATACAGTGTAGAATTTAAGTGCTTTTGAGAATGAAATGGGGTCAATTAGTGACTATTCTAATGCATGTCAAGTGTTGATTGTGTTGAATAAAATGGAAACAGATAAGCCAATGCTCTGAGAGGAAACAAAATAGGAAATGTGAAGATAAAGCTCCCATTCGGAAACCCTGTACTCCTTGATTTACTTACTCACCAGTCTGTGCTGTAGCTCTCTAAGGAAGTTATTATTGCCCTCATCTTAAGGATATGGAGTATGAGGACCAACCATCCATTTGTCTGGGACTGTAGTGTTTCCCATTCATAGGACTTTTAGTGCTAGAACTTGGGGAGTCCCAAGTATACTGGAGTAGTTGATCACCTCAGAGGAAACCAAGAATCTCAATGTTGCAAGTCAAGGACAAAATATGAACTCAAATCCAAGATTTTCTGATGCCCATCCTATGCCTTTCCACTATACTACATTGACTCAATCTTTAAAAATCCTGAACTTATCAATATCAGATCACACACTTTCTATAAATAAAATATGAAGAATTTTATTTTTCTTGAATTTTCTTATTTTTCTTGAAATATTTTATTTCATGAACTAAATAATTTTCATGTTCTCTTTCTCCCCTTAAGTTTTTCATTACTGACACCAATGTATGATTGATCTAGCAGATCTTTGACTTACATCTCCTTCAATACAGGAGAAACATATTTTTATAGTAAATGTTTGTTTGTATTTTTTTAATAATTCAGTTATAATCTCAAAGGTGAGTGGTAGGAAAGAACTCCAAAAGAAGTTGCATCTACAAGAGACTTACATCTGGAAGAAAATGAAATGAAAAGCCAAAGTCCAGCTGTTTTGTCCATAAGCAAAACATGTTAATATTTGGGGACATCTGGAGAGTTGATTGAACTTTTTGATTTTCATACAGATGTTCAGCACTATATAGACACAGCCATAACTACACATGGAAAGATATGCATAATGGTATTTCACTATGTAATTGCCTTAGGGAACCCCTTTGTAATGCTAATGTCTGTGGGCAGAATGAACACATCCTATAGGTGTATACTGTTAGAGCAATTATATTTTATAGCATATGGTTATTATGTTCTAGGACATTTATTTTTACCCAGATAGTCATATTATGATGTAGACATTATGAATTTTGAAATTAGTTACTTTATAGTTTTTTTAAAGTTCCAATTGGTTAGATTTAAGCAGGAAGGGTGAAGGGGCATTTGCTGAATTGCCCAGGCTTTCTTAAATAACTAAATGAACTTATTTAAAACTTGCTTAAAAAAAAAAAGGACTCATATAATTTAAATTTTAAAATGATACCACATTCTAATGAAAGAGAGCCCCAGAGTTCAATTTACTGCGCAATCAGCACCCCTCATTGACTGTTGTATAAAGCAACTGCATTATCTGCATTTTGCCAGGTACACAAACTCTGCACCATGCAAGAGTTTGTTGTTTGCTGATGTGCTCATGGTTAGAAACTGCTTAAAAACTCTAATTATACATTTTCATATAATGCAGAGGCAGTGCAAGGTTGTGCTGCATTACTTGATGATATACACACACAAACTGCTTCTATATATTGAATACACTGTCTGGTGCATAGTGGTTACTCAATCAATGCTTTGTAAAAGCCTGAAAAATAATATCAAGCCTTACATGATTACTTATTCTACACTGGACACTGGGTTAAACATTTAAAGCATATAATATTACTTAATCCACTAGGTCATCCTCTGAGGTGGCTTTATGATCCTCTGTTTACATATAAGTTAACAGAGGTGTGGAAATGTTATAACCCAAGGTTATAACATCCTAGCATATGGCAGAAGTGGCTTTCAAACCTAGGTTTGCCTGATCCCCATAACCCATGCTATTAACCATCTTTACTCTGCTATCTTTTTTGAAGGTGAGCATCTGTTGGCAGAAATCTAGCTTTGTTAAGGCCCCAAAGACTGGGTTAAAACCACTATCAGATGTAGACCTGCACAGATCACTTTTTGCCTATTTCATTAAAAACCATTTTGGCACAGAGGTGCTGACTCCGGCACCTCGATGGGAAAAGTACACATTCATTACACAAACCTCACGTGCACATGTTTAAAATGATTCAGTCAGTGGGTTAGCAAGGGTGGTTTTAAGCCAAATGACACCTGTAAAGGAAAGTTATGTTGCTGATCTTTCCTTTTAAAGCTGAACTTCTTCCTTAACTGGCCTGGTCTGTTGCAAACATTGATGTGTCATAAAAAATACGTTACCTTATAAATCACATCTCTCCTGTAGGAGATTACAACATTTTTTATAGCCCACCTGAGCCTCTCAAAGCTTTGTTTCTTCAGAACCTATTCCTGTTACAAAAAGATGAGGTTTTTGCTTCAAAGGGAGCTGTTATGAAATCTACACGTGCAGAAAACAAAACTAGTACCTCTTTAAGGCTTTTTAATGGTTGATTCTTCACTCACTTTCCGGACTGCCACTTAACAATTCACAATGCCCATAAGAAAAAGACTCTACTTTTTATGATTTCCCCAGTACTAATTTCAACAATATATGCCAACAAATTTAAAAAATAGTGTATCAGCCTTTTGATCTCTAGCCTCATCTTTTTACAGTGGAAGTTAATTCCTAGAAAACTGCAAACAGGCTTTAGTGCACTGAACATGTAACACATTGTACATATCGGCAGAGACAGGAACTTTAAGCAAAGCAGTTGTATTTTTCAATGTGAAAATGTAAAAGGAAGAACAATTATGCTCCTCACTATTTCATAAAATAATCAAGTGGCGTTGGTTAGGTTGTTTTGCTTTTCAAAACAGACTGCTCATCAAATGCCACATGAAAGACTCCGTTTATCCACCAACATAATAACACCCTTCATTTACATGGTCATTTATCATTTCCAAAGTGCTTTTACATTTATTATGTAATTGGGTGATATCATGTGGACACTGGAAATTGTACCACAGACACAGTCCTCTAACTATTGTCTGAAGACTAAATTCAAGGTAGATTCGCTTTTATGGCGCTATCATTACTAAAAAGGTAACATAAAATTATACTGTTCTAGTTGCAAAGAGGATTCAGACAAAGGAAACAAAGATGGAAAACAGTACCTCATCTCGCCCACTGCGAAACAGCAGTGACATTTATAAGCGGGGCTTTTGCTAACAGGTTTTTCCCAACTGCGTCCACTACAATCTAACAGTCCATTCTTGTAAGATTAAGTGCTTCACCCTGAGATTTCCTTTTTTTTTTTTTTTTTTTTTTAACGGTTGCTTCTAACTGTGGTACCTCACCTTAGGTAGAAAATATCACCTCCAAGAGATGAGCTAATGGTGTGTGTGAGGGGAGCCTCTGCTGGGAACTTCCATGAGTGAGAAGCAAAACAGGGAACCTCGGAGGATGCAAAACAGTGCAGCAGAGTGGAGAGAATGCAGACTTGGAAGTCAAAATGGCTTTGATAAAAATGCAAGCTATTCCGTTTACTAACATGAAAACTTGGAACAGCTCATGCAACATCTCTGAGGCTTAGCTTTCTTTCAATGGGGGTGATAATGTCCTTTCTTCATAGGATTATTGTGAATATAAATTATAATATTGAACAATAACTTGTGCCCCAACTATTAAACAAGAAGATTCATTGCCCATTTGTTATTAGACCTCTGTCCTTGCTATTACGATGTTCCAGGCAGAAACCCAGGAGCATGTGCACCAAAGAATGTATTTTAGTGGAACGGAAAGAGGAAAAGAGTTTTAGTCAAGGTGGTTTCCTGGATTGTGGCTTGGGCCTCTAAATGATGATGATGATGATATGATATTCAATAAAACCAGAAAGAGAGGGGAATGGGAGAAAAAGAATGAGAAAGATGGTTCTGGGAGGTGGAGAGAGAAATTCTGTCACATAATGCATTTGTCTTGTTCAACCCTGAACCTCCAGCTTCAAATAAGCTCCTTGGTACACAATAAGCAACATAATAGACAGATGTTGAATTAATAAATGAATGAGCAAGTTACATATTAAGATAGGTCACCCAACCTAATTCAATGCCCATATTTAACTTGGATACATGATCAAATTAAAAATATTCCAGAAAATATTCCTATTGTATGTCTATATGTAAACGTCTATCTTGACATTTATGACCTTTATCAAGAGCAATAACTAACGGCTTCATACCATTTCAGATGAAATGGAATAAGAATGGAATGTAAGGAAGGGCAACTTTGCCTTGATAGCTTATGAAACTGTTCCTTTTCCTGGTTTAATATGGTAGGTAGTTAGAGGCCTTACTTTTTCCATTTCATATTCCCATTTGTCTCAGTCTAAGAAGTCATTGGTCTTTGGCAGATATTTGTCAACTTAGTTCATAGCACCTCCCTTCACCTTTACTTGGAAACTCACAAATGACACACTGCTGTCTCTAGGTGCAGTTAATCTCTTGGGTCAGGGTCAAATCAGCGTGGCAGTGTGGTTTTAAAAACATGTATTAAACAAAGGCTGACTTGAACCTCTGCTTGGAGAGATCTTTATTTTCATGTTCTTGTTAGGTAGCATTTCCAAATGACTTTAAATATCTCTCTCCCTACAGCAATCTTCATTCCCAGTTTGTGCTACATTTGACTTTTCTTCAAGAGAATCCTGCCTTCCGTCCCACTGTAAGCAAGCAAATAACTTATCTGCTATTTAAATAGCCAAGGAACATTGGGCTCTAAGAGGCAAGGTGTGACTATAATTGCCTATTTTCATTTGTTATTTCATTATGAAAGCGGGGGCCAAGGCGGTAGCCAGGGGGGTCACATTCAGCGCACAGCTGCCTGTCTTCAGTGAGGAAATGAGAAAAAGAGGGCTTTTCATTCATAGACCAGGTTCAGCAGTTTTTAAAGATTACTGATGGGGAGAAGTTTATCATTTCAAAGTGGACATACATCATAGGTTTCCCTGAAGTGAAATTCATTGCTTTAAAACATTTTAAGGATCAAGGTCTTTGGGAAACCAATTAGCCCTTGTATTTGAACACATGCGGGGCTATGCACCTCTCTCAGAACCTCTCTGCTTTGAATGAACCTAGCATTTCTTTTCTTTTAGGTAAACATTCTTTAACACACTTGGAGAAGTGAGATCTTTAAAAGACAATGCTAATACATACAAGAGCCATTTGTTATATGCATACATTAGCTGTATACAATTCAAAAGTAGCAAGTTATGATTCTGGAAAACATCAGTTTCTTCTTACTACGAAAGCTACACAGGCCTGGATCCTGCTTCCCTGCTGTTTACACACAGCACTAGAAGCAGGATATACTCACACACTTTTCAGAACAAGATGGGGCCAAGTCCTATGTGAATGGCACCCTTTTCCAGGAGGGAGGACCTGAAAACATTTATTACTAGTGGTCACAGAGTCCTAGAAATCACTTGGAACAAAGAACATCATTCTCTGAAACCACCTTGGGATCCAGCAGTCTGGCAGTTGGCTGCTAAAATAAAAGTATGTGTGTCTTGTAGAGTTAGTTTTATCTCTGTTCTTCTGAGTGGGACAACACCCTTGTGATTCTCTTTACCTTCTTAACAGCCTCTTGTGGGCCCTTGCTTACTTCTAATGTGTTCACACACTCTCCCCTTTCCTCTCCCTCAGCCTCCTGTGAGCCCTTGCTTTCTTCTAATGCATTCACACACTCTCCCCTTTCCTCTCCCTCTTTTCTGACTTCCCTCAGTATATCGGCCTGGGGGAATGGAAGAGAAAGAATGGAACTCTGGCCCTAAGGGGGATTTAGTGTGACTGGCTCCTCCATCTAAGCTGCTCAGGACAGAAATTTTGTTCAGACCAGTGGAGAACCCCTTGGTTTCTGGCAAAAGTCTTCTCCAGCAGGAGAAAACAATTGGTGTGAATGGATAGGGGAGGCAATGAGGGAAGAAAGAAGACACCCTGTTTTTCATCATGATGAACTCTGAACTGGTGAGTTTGAACTGAAAGACAGCCCAGAGCAATACTTACCCAATGTCTTGATTCATTCCATAGACATATGCCAAGTCTCTGTTAGGCATTGGGGATGCAGAAATGCAAATTCTTCAGAATCTCTTATCATAGTTAATTATAATAATATAATGGATGAGAGTGAGAGTGTGTGTGCGTGTGTGTGTGTGTGTGTGTGTGTATTTGTAGTATTGGCACGATTGTTTAGGAGCTCAGAAAAAGAGCCACTAGTTCTGAGGTTGAGAGAAGGGGGTAGTAATCTTAGCAGGCAACCATTATGGAAAGATGCAGAAAAGTTAAAAGCCACAGAGTATTTAATAAATGAGAAAAGAGTATATGATGAGGTAGAGGTGTGAGGGCCATAGCATTGAAGACGAGGACAATAAAGTGAGTCACAGAAACTAACGTCATTGATAATCTTGATGTCCATTTCAGTGGAATGGTAGAGACCAACGACCGTGATATAGAAGGGAGATGATAAAGAGGAAAGGCAGGTTAGCTTTGGATGAATTAGCATTGTATTGGGCTACAATCCCCTTTTGTTAATTAACAGGAGGGAGAAGGAGATAAACAATTTTACCACCTACAAAATTTGCAGGGAAAGTAGACCAGGAAGCTGAGTGCAGGGAAGAAAGGATTCAGGTGGGTGGGTGGGGGAACAAAAGCTACAGAGAAACAGAAAACGAAATGAGTAAGAAATGACCACAGTGTTTGACATCACTAGCCATTGGGGATATTTCATTCTACCCCCAACAAATTGGCAAGAAGCAATAAGACACAAGCAAACATATATATATATATATATATATATATATATATATATATATATATATATTCGATAATTCTAAGTATTGATGTGTGTGAAGTGGAATCTGTTAAAGTTTTCTGCTATACCTGCTTTGAGAGCAATTTGGTGCTCTGCAGTGAAGGTGAAGCTGGTCACATTCTCTGACTAGAGAGTGCACTTCCAGGAATGCACAATGTGTAAGTACAAGGAAGATATAACCTAAGTGTTCATCCACAGGATACAAATTTTAAAATGTAGAATGGAAAGCACATCTTTAGCATAATTTTGAGGGAAGGAAAGCAAGTTGGAAAATAACATGTATAGTAAGATTCTACTGATGTAAAATTCAAAGCATAGAAAAGTTTTATGTATCATTAATAGATACATCTATTTAGGTAGACAGAAAGGATATATAGCTTATCATATCTTATATCCCTAACATCTTACTTTGTAAAATAACTCAGAAGATATGCAGGCAATGGAATAACATGCAGCACTAAGAATAAAGGATCTACAACTAATACATGCAACTGAATGAAGGGATCTCATAGATTTCATTTGCTTATCCATGAAGTTGTGCAAATGAAACCGAAATCAAAGAGCACACAGTGTATGATTCATACAAAGCCAAAGCCAAAACCAAAACCAAAACCAAAAAGGTAAATCCAATGTATCTAGTAAGAGCCAGGGTAATAGACTTCCCTATTGTGGTGAGTGTGGGTTGGGGACAGGGAGGGGGCTGCGAGATCTGTGAGGGGAGCAGAGTGGGTCTTCTCTGGTGCTGGTTAAATGTCTTCTTTCTTGATCTGGGTTCTAGTTATACAAGTGTTTTCAGTTTATAAGAAAACTCATTGGACTTTCTACTTAGTAAATGTTTACTTTTCTAAATGTATACATTATATTGCAATAAAATGTGTAAAATGTTATTTGATAAAGGAAAGTATTTTGAGGATAATATGGCAAGTTGACATTTATTTGCTCTGGGTTGATGGGTTCATAGCTGTTTTTATGCCATTTCCTTTGCTGTTTACTTGTAATGTTGCATTACGAGAAAAGGAAACGTAGGAACAAATGAAATTGAGAACTCTAGAGAGGAGACAGCATCGGTTGGCAATGATAGACGATATGACACAAAGCCAGAGATCACAGTGGATCTAATGCGGCAAAACCGAAACATGGGTCTGGTCTCCTCACTTCTTACTCTGGCTCAGTGCTTGGCATCTGTGTACCCAGCTTTACATTTTCAGTGTTTATGTTGGAAACAGAGTTGACTTTGGCCATTATTCTCTGTCAATAACTCTATTTATCAACAATGAAAGAGCTTTGCAACCCTCTTAGAAGCTGTTGATATTTTAAAACATAGGGCTTGAGGTAAATGAAAGGAGGGCAATGTATCCTTCCCTGCTTTTCAGACTTTTCCAGAAAAGGGAGAGTAGACAGCACCATGCCTCCACATTATTTTCCAAGTGTCAACAGGATAACACCAAAGCACTTCAATGAGGGTCTGGCATTCTCTTTCTCTTTGGTCCTCAACATAGAAGTGTAAGTCAAGTTCAACACTATTCATGAGTAATCTGTACTCATTTTCTCTGTCCTTATGAAAACAGGCTGAGCTTTATTTGGGAAAGTCAGTGATAGTGTGTTTGATTTTAAACATACCAAGTATTTGAAAACTCCTTCAGATAATGAAACCTTCAAACAGTGTGGGAGATGTATCAGCCAAGTCCACGAGCACTCATCTCACCCCAAGTAAATAAGTAGAACGCAAAGTGCCCTTTGTAAACCACTGCACACCATATATGTGTGCAGTTTCTGTGCTGGTGCCCTCACTTGAATGCTCAGATGATCCCCAGGTGTTTAATCCATGTCACTTCAGCACTTCACACTTGATAGCAGAATTTAAGGAAGACAAAGAGTACTGTGAAATGTGACAGACAACTCTGTACTTCAGCTTATTGTGTGAAGATGGATGGGAAAAGCCTCCTAGATTTTAACTCTTATGTGTCTTAAAATGAAAGCAACGAGGGACTGATCTGCTTCATGTCCAAGTTGGACATTTCCCCCAGAGAGAAGTTGAGCAGCCACAAACCCAAGGTTCAGCATGTTCTGAAAGCCTGTTAATATTTGCTGCCCCCTGTAGTTTGCTCTTGTAAAAACTCAAAAAAGAAATGAAGAGAGCTAGTTAAAACTTGGCTTACTCTTCTAAATCCTAAGCACTTGTGGACTTTTATTCCCCATCTCTTTTCAGTCCAGCTCCACAAATCAGAATGATGACATGGGATGATTTGGGGGAACTTCTCCATGAGCAGTCACAATTTCATTTAAGAGAATAAACTGGGGGACATGATTGCCTTTTAAACATGTAGATTATGTTATATGGAGAGAGCTGCTCAAATAAATCTGATTTTCTTTAAAAGGCAAAGGAAGCATCTGTTTATTAAACTACTTTCTCAATTTCCTATTGCCTTCTGAATTGGTTGTAGGACATGATTGCCTTTGTCTCCAAGCACAATAGCTTCTAATAACATTACGCTTAAAATGATATGGTAGAAAAGTACAGACGCGCAGTTTGTTCATTTGCTGAAAGTAATATAGACGGCAAAATTTTACCCAAGCTTAAAATAGCACATGGAACACTAGGAATTTAACACTGGCTCAGTGATGAATGAAATTTCATTATAAAGAATCACAATCTAATATCTAACTTTAGTAAAAAAAAAAAAAATTAGAACTAGTTATCACCATCCACAAATGCTAGGAAAAAAGGTAATAAAACTGTTTACCCTAGCAATAGATTAATGAAGGGAGTTGGTGATCCTAAGATAATATCATCTCATAGCCTCTGTGACTTGAATAATTTTAGGTTTAATTTCATGATTCAATTGGCCTGTGTAGAGGTAACTCCCAGAAAGATTATGGAAGGGTACGATCAATTTATAGAGTGCTAAAGCTTCCCTCAGGCACACAAAACATCTCCTTTAGTTCTTTATAATCTATATTATAAATTCAGATAATTTTGATCCACAAATGGATCAGGAAATTGATGCAGTTGACCCTTGAACAATGTGGAGGTTGAGGACTCTGACTCCTTCCCATGCAGTTCAAAATGCATTTATATCTTTTGACTCCTTAAACCCTTCACTACTGTTGACCAGAAGACTTACCAATAACATAGTCTATTAATGCGTATTGTGTATGTTATGTGCATTATATATCATATGCTTATGATAGAGCTAGAGAAACAAAATGTTATTAAAATGATAAAGAAAATATATCTATGGCACTGTACGTATTTATTTTAAAAAATCCACTTATAAGTGGACTTGCACAGTTCAAGCTCATATTGTTCAAGGGTCAACTATAATTCCAATCAAATTAGTAAAAGCAAAGAAATAGCTATGGCTATTTTGAGATCAAAACAGTTTTGCTCCAATTTTATGTAGTGAACTGAAGAGGGATAAACAATGTCATTTTCTAAAAACAAAATTTAAAAAGGCTTTACATAGAGGAAACTTTAATATACACACAAAATCCTACTAAATTTGTGATGATAAATCTTATTTGCTGATGATCATTTTTATTATGAAACAATTTTATTATGAAATTCTGACAATATAACCATACTATTTCATTTTGTTGAGCTATAAGCAGAGATCAAAATATGTCAATCAAGAAATGTTTGTTAAACGTTCTTGGGCTCTCTGCAGTGGAGAATATAAAGAAAACACTAGTCCTGGACAATGTTCTTGAGATACATGAAAACTGACTAACAGATAAATAAGTGAAGAAACAATAAATGTTTGAGAAGCTTACAAACAAGTAATAACTTTTTCCTTAGAGTATGCATGTAGGTATGTATGATCTAAGTTGGGTCGGGATTTAAATAGGAAAAAAAGATATAGACTGAAGAGATGGGAAAGGGCTTCTGGGGTTTTAAACATGAAATCAAGCTCTGAAAGAAGATGTTGTGCACCAATGTTATCTGCTGTAAAAACAGACACAGAGACATACAAAAAGATTTTGTACCTGGCACTGAAGATTTCTGATATTCCCAAAGGGGCCCTTCATCAAGAGCTACTCTGTTCCAGCAAAGCAACACAGAAATATTGTGGCGAGGCCTACCTCAAGGTGGACCCAAAACTCAGTATCTAACTCAACAATGCTTTCACAGGTCCGTGATGAAAGGTCCTGGCCAAGAAGCAAAAAGTCTGTTCTGAGAGCCTGGTAGAAATTTTGGCACTTTCAGAGGGTGGGCATACACACTGTTAGAGAGAATGCTGAGTTCAATGACAAAATATTTTATTCTAACCCTGTAACTTTCCTGCTGTATGAAATTCAAGCTGGGACCCAAATTTCTCTTAGTCTTCAAATCCTTTGATTATCATGTATTAATCAAATCCTTTGATTAACACCCCTTCTTTCTATATCATGCAACCATGGTGAAAAGCAAATGAGAAAATACAGGCAAAATACTTTGTAAACTATAAAATGCTATATAAATTAAGGGCTGACTGTGCCGAAGCTTGTGGTGAACATGAGTGACATTTTGTCTCTGATTAATTGACTGAATCATGACCATGCAAATCCATCTCTGACTGTTCTCCAGTTACCCACATCCATCTCTAACTTCCCTACACTGACCCTACTCTTTTCAGGAAGCTCTTGATCCTTATCCATCACCACTTACTTCCCCTGCCTTCGGCTCTTATGCATGATTTCTACCACATTATCCACTTTAATTCATGTTCTCTGCTACATAAGAATGTGTTTCCTCTCAGTTGCATTACAAACTTCTGAAGGAAAGGGAGGCTTGTTTTTTTGCCTTTAAAAAAAAAAAAACACCAGAGCTCTCCTGCACTTTGAAGCAAAGAGTTGAAGGACACTGAGGGTTCAGGGAGAGGAACCAAGGAAAACCTAAGTGACAACCGACACCTTGACAGGCATCTTGGCAGTTCTGACTCTTTTCTTGACAATTATCTGAATTATTTATTTTAAAATAATAATATTCACTAAATTATTAATTATTTGAAATGGAAGCCTCCACTATAGATCTCCATTATAAATGGATTACGTTAAACAGTTGAAAAATAGAGTTAATAAAGATGGTACATTACATTGTACACCTAAAAAATGGTATTCAAAAAATAAACAAATAAAAGAGGTTGGGTGAGATTTATATTTTCTGCATCAAATAAACTAATTAAATATCTAAGCTGTGTGACCTGGGCAATGATTTTGATATATTTTTCTTTCCAATTCTCAGAAACAACCGCTCACCTTTTTCCCCATGGATAACGTACATTATTCAAGTGTTGACTTGCTTGGTGTAATGGTACAGAATGCAGAAAACCAGGAATGTTAGTTGGGTAAGCAATTTGTGAAAGGTTGCTTTAAGTGGGGAAATGAAGTACTATATTTTACTGGTTAATAAAGTGTCATTTTTTTTTTAAATATAAAGAAGACTACTTTTCATGTTTCAATCAACTAAATGAAAAAAGCAAACTATAAAAAGAAACATTTGGAATAATATACAAGCAGTGTATTTAATTACACTTTCAAAAGTTCATTGTTTTGGATTACCTGCATCAGTGATTCACCTATCAAACATCACCCATCATAAATACGCTTTCCCCTACTCTCCTTAAAGCTGCTGCCTTCCAGCACAGAGCTAATGGAGAGCTAGGTAAGATGAAAGGATTGTTTATCTGCTAAGTGGGGCTTACAAAATCATCAGGCACCTGCTTGAAAGAGGTCTAATCCAGGAGCACCATAATTATCATTCTGAACCTGGCTCCCTCGAGTGGCATTTCTCTCTTAATTTACAGTACTTTACTGGCCTTCTTGAAAGAAAGCAAGTTGAACATGGTGGACTTTGTGTTTCTGGAAGTTAAAAATTGACTGTGCTCTCGAACTTGAACTCAAGCAGTAGCGCAATTCAAGCAAATGGGATTGAGTTTCTGCAGCGTTGTGGTTGTTGAAAGAAGAGCAGCACCTCCCCCAGCTCTGAGCGTGGGGAGACAGCAACTGCCACTGCCACTGGCTGGGATTAAGGTCTCAGAGCAGAAATTCATTGGAAAAGTGCTTGCAAAACAGATTGCTTCCATTTTTTGCTCTCCCATCCTGCACATGGTGGTTGTTTCACGGATAGAAACTGTTGTGGGAAGGCTGTTGAGGTTGGTTTAAAGGAAACAGCCTGTGTTTAGACTGGAGTAGATGCTTGGAACCCACAAAAGGGAGCCTTTCTCCTTTCGCTGGCATTTGCAATGTGCCGCTGCTAACTCTCGTCCAGATGCTAGTGTGCGCACGTTCTAGGGGTCCCTGTGGGTGAGGAGTGGCAGGTGGCATGGTGACTTAAACCAGGAAAATGAGAGAAGTTCCTCCTGTTACAGTCTAGACATTTAAAGAGCAAAAAGTGTTTATTAAAGTTGTAGGATGGCAGCAAAGATTTGGAAACATGAATCTTCACAAAAAACAAATCCAAATTATGTCAAACACACTTCGACATATCTTTCTTTTTGACTGCATTTTTATTACTTTTGAAATAGTTTACTAAGATCTCTAGTGAATGTGCATAGACAGGTATCAAAACATTACTAAGTATGGCAGGGTACTATCCTCCTCACCAATTGTTGGCTGTCTCTGATACAATGAGTGAACTTATGTGACAGTATTATGTGAGTCCTTTGTTAAGAATGTCATTTGAGTAACTAATTAGGTTCAGGGAAATTATTATGGAGGAAAACGATCTTAGACACTAGTAAAGGCATATCACTTTTAATGCATCAAAAATGTATTCTTAAAGGTGGCAATAGGTTATCATACCATTAAAATAGGCATAAGAATAGAAATGTTGACTTTTAAAGAATACAGCAGCGAAGAACATTTTAGACTTTGCTTAGAATTTACAAGATTCTTAGCTGCCCATCAGAAAACAGTGTAGTAATTTAAAATGCACAATCATAAAACTAATAATAGTAAACACAAACTTCATGTTGTAAACTGAGTGGTTCACACTATTTATTTTTATAGATACTATCATTAATTTTAGAATAATTAGTCCTCAGTTTGGCCAGTGGTTGACCCTATAAGGTGATGCTCAACCAGTTTCCAGTTGTGATTATAAAGCTATAATTAATCAGTTAGGGGGAATGGCAATGATGTTGTAACAATAACATAATATGAATCCTATACGGCCTTTCTATGGAGTTTTCAAAATGCAGAGGAAAGACTACAAATCACCACAGCAATTGTAAGACAGAAAAATAAAGTAGGAGGAATCACAACACTGGATATGAAACTATACTACAAGGCCACTATAATCAAAACAGTATGGCACTGGCATGAGAATAGACATATAGCTCAGTGGAACAGAATAGAGAACCCAGAAATAAACCCAGGTCTCTGTGGTCAATTAATATCTGACGAAGGGAGAAGGAGCATAAAAATGGACTGAAAATAGCCTCTTCAACAAGTGGTAGTGGGAAAACTGGACAGGGACATGCAAAAAAAATAAATAAATAGACCACTAACTTATATTATACACCAGAATAAACTCAAGATGGATAAAGGACCTAAATATAAGCCATACCACCATAAAAATCCTAGAGGAAAACATAGGCAGTAAAATTTCAGATATTCCACACAGCAATATTTTCACCAATATTTCTCCTAGGGCAAGGGAAATAAACAAAAAAATAAGTAAATGGGACTACCTCAAACTAAAAAGTTTCTTCTCAGCTAAAAAACACATCAGCAAAATGAAAAGGGAACCAATTGTATGGGAAAGCATATTTGCCAATGATGTCTCAAACAAGGATTTGATCTCCAAAACACATAAAGAATATATATGGCTCAACACCAGGGAAACAGACAGCCCAATTAAAAAATAGGTAAAGGACCTGAACAGACACTTCTCTGAGGAGGCCATACAAAGGGTCCATATGCATAAGAAAGAATGCTCAACTTCACTAGCCAGCAGAAAGATGCAAATTAAAACCACAATGAAATACCACCTCACACCAGTCAGAATGGCCATCATCAACAAATCAACAAACAACAAGTGCTGACGAGGATGTGGAGAAAAGGGAACATTAATGTACTGTTAGTGGGAATGCAGACTGGTGCAGCCACTATGGAAAACAGTATGGAATTTCCTCAAGAAACTAAAAATGAAACTACCTTTTGATCTAGTGATTCCACTGCTAGGATTATAACTGAAGAACTCTGAAACACCAATTCAAAAGAACCTATACCAATTCAGAAGAACCTATGCATCCCTATGTTCATAGCAGCGCTATTTACAATAGTCAAGTGCTGGAAACAGCCTAAGTGCCCATCAGTGGATGAATGGATCAAAAACCTTTGGTACATTTATACAATGGAATACTACACAGCAGAAAGAAAGAAGGAATGCCTACCTTTTGCAATAACATGGATGGAATTGGAGAGTATTATGCTTAGTGAAATAGCCAGTCAATCAAAGACAAATACCATATGATCTCATTCAATACAGGAAACTAATAAACAAAACAGACAAATGAGCAAAATAGAACCAGAGGCATGGAAACAAGGAATAGACTGATAGTGACCAGAGAGGCAGTGGGAGGGAGAGAAGAGGGGGAAAGAGGGGAAGAATTTAATCAAGGATCTAGTATAAATGATTCACAGACATGGACAACATATGGGGACTGACTGTGGGAGGGGGGATAGGGAGGGTGGGACAGGGTAAATGGGGGGGGGATGGGATAAATGTAATACAACAACAATAACTTAATTTTTAAAAAGATTACAATAAAATGACTATTTTTGTTTTACTTTTATTGTTTGTTTCTTTCTATTCATTGTCTTATAATACATGGAGAGGTGAACTAATGGGTCAAAAAATGTCATGGCTATATTATGTTAACCTATTTTCTGATTCAAATGCTAAATACAGACTTAACTATGTATTTTCCACTGAAAATCAGGTCAATATACCATCCATTTTCATGCCTCCATTTCCCAAGTTTCCATTATGAACAAGATGATGTGCTGTATATGGGTAGGTGAGATATTAAAGATACAGGATCTAAACAAGTTAGTGATTGAATGGATTTTCAAAGAGAGAGAGAGAGAGAGAGAGAGACAGAGACAGAGACAGAGAGAGAGACAGAGAGAGAGAGAGAGACAGAGAGACCAGAGAGAGAGAGAGAAACACATTAAAAGCATTGCTGGGATTGCTGTGCTAAGTGAAAGATGGTGCTATTTACTAAGATATGTAATATAGGAGGCACAATATAATTAAAATCTACCACATTAATCCCCATATCAAAAAATTGGTCCTGTTGGCTCATAAACATCCTTAAACATTTCAATATTTGTGTTGATTTGGGGTTGAGGAATACACTTACTCATAATATTTAGTATAGCACAGTACTATTTAGGTACATACTGCTTCATAATGGCTAGGCGGTAACAAGCTACTGTTTCATCTGAGAGCATTTAAGTGAGGGACAAAGATGAAGGCTCTTAGCATGACTTTCCTTTGAGGACAAATTTTCTCAGTACAAAGGGTCCACTGTGAATAAAAAATAATAATAAAAATCAGTATTATTACTCTGAAGATTCTAATCTCAGCAGGTGTTATCAGATTATAAAAGGGTATACAGAAAAAAAGGGAGGAAAAGCACACCACCAGGAGGCATGCAAGGGGAGAATTAGAATTGCTACTGGAATGTGCACAGAACAAGCGGAACAGGGGGATTTTGTAGGCTTCTTGGCTTTGTGGAGAGTCAGTAGCTTGTTTTGTACACATCACAGTGAGGAAGCTGTGCACCCCATGACACCTAGCCAACATTTGTATTTTCTGAATCCATCTTATTGTCTCTGGTAGATAAAAACTTGAGCCCAGATAGACACCTAAACTGGCTGGGGAAAGTTTCAGGAAAAAAGAGAAACAAGTAGCTCAGAAAAGAGAGAAATACTTTGAGAGCAAAGATCTCTTTCCTCACTGATGACCGAGGAAAGGACACTACTCATAAATATTAATAATAATGGGAAAAACAATGCTCTATTTGTAGAGCACTGTTAAGTTTGCATATTTGCTCTACATCAATTGTTTCACAAAACCAGCATGGGGTAAATAGGGCAACAGTTCTTATCTTCATTTTACAGGTGAAAAACAAATACAAAATGGTCCATGACATTTAAGTAAGGTGTCCAAGCTCTCTGCAGTAAAATGCTACAATGGCAGAGCTGAAGCCAGAAGCTAGGTGCCTTGATTCCCAGCACTTAGCTCTTTCCACAATAGTGGAAACAGCCCACACCAGTATAACTGAATTCAGAAAACAAATTACTTACACCTGCTTTGTAACTGGATCATTTATTCATTGCTTCAAATCAGTATGCTCTCATTCTAGATCTCCTGGGTCTGACTTTATAGCTCCCTTTTGTTCTCTACCAAAAAATAGATTGCTGATTCTCATGTGTGTAAAAGATAAGAAAATTCTTTCCTGAAATTAGAGGCCAAGGCAGGCATGAGTACCATCTCTATGGTTCCATATCAACAATTCTGGATGAGTCTATAAGATTCTCTGAATTGCAATTTTCTTATTTGTAAAATGAGGGATTCAGATTTAGTGCTTATATGATCACACACAGTTGTTAATGTATTATTAGATACTACTCATAATATCATTACTCATGTATTATATTAATTTTAATATAATATAACATTCCCCCTGAGTTTCTGGGCTCATGTTTGGGCTGTTGCCCTGTGCTAGACTCCTTTGCTATTCAAAGTGTGGTAGGTGGGTCAGCAACATCAATGTAACCTGGAAGATTGTCAGAAATTCAGAGTATCATGCTCTAATCCAGATCTTTTAAGTTATAATATGCATTTTTAACAAGATTCTTGGTGATCTGGATGCACTTTCAATTTGACAAATATTGATATCACAAGTTTCTAGGAAGGAGCAGAAACAAGACTTTGTACATCTGTCTAGATGACAGATAGCCTATGGTGATTTAGACATTCATTTGAAGTCAGGTAGAATTGCCATTTCTATTAAGAGTTTTCAGAAGGTGATAGTAGTAATGAAAAGGTTATTTTATTTTTCTTATCCTCATCAAGGACATTTTATCATTGCTTTTAGAGAGAGAAGGGAACATCAATTGGTTGCCTTCTTCTATATGCTCTGACTGGAAATTAAAACCCACAACCTGGGTATATGTCTTGACTGGGAATTGAACCTATGACCCTGTGGTACATGGGAGGACACTCCCACCAAATGAGCCACACTAGCCAGGGATCAATATTTTATTTATTTATATTTATTATTTATTTATTTTTTTACTTTTATTACTGGAACAGAGGTTTCTGAGCCACAATCACCAAAACTTTTTTTTCCTCTTAAGTATGTTTTATTTATTTTGCTATTATAGTTGTCCCAGTTTCCCCCTCTTTTCCCCCCTCCACCCAGTACCCTGTTTCTTTTGGTAATGCCCCCCTTAGTTCATGTCCATGTGCCATGCATATAAGTTCTTTGGCTTCTCCAATTCCTTTATTCTTCTTAACATACCTCTGTCTATTCTGTAACCACCAATGTGTAATTTTCTTTCCCCTTACACATTCAGATAATTCACCATTTACTGCCTTCTGTCAGCTTCTCAAATCTTATTAATACAAAGTTTTCTTTTCATTATTTCAAAATGCATATGTTAATTCATTTGTTTAAAGAATTACTCTTTTAAGTAATATGAATTGCAATATTACCAAACACATGAAAAAATATATTTACACACATACATATTTTTATACATATTTAAAGTATATACTGGATTTTGAAGAGTTAATACAAAAAATTTTAAATATGCCAATAGCTTACGTAATTATTACATGTTAAATGATAGTATTTTAGATATATTATAGCAAATTAAGCAGTTCTTTTCTTCTTTAATACTTATTTTACTCGGGAATGCTATATTTGTGAAATATATCACAGAAATGGTGTATTGCAGAACTCACTTTTGTGAAAGTTCTTCTAGAGACAGTGTCAAACCCATAGTAAAAAATGAACTTGGTTTTTGGGTCAGACCCTCCCCCTTCCAATAATACAACTCAACTTTATTTTAAGCTACTGGAAATACAACTTATTCTTTTTGAGTTGTCCATCTTAAATAGTAGATTAATTTATTTTTTGGCTGTTCATAGATCTTACTTCTTTCAATACTCTCTGTTTGTCCTCTACGTGTGTTTTACCAGTTGAAGCCTTCAGAAATAATGGCACTTGCAGTGCTCAGCTGGTCTCCAGAGTAGAAATTATTATGTCTACTAAATTGGGGTAAAAAATAAAAACCCCTAGGATTTAAATAATTTTGTAGAATAGTATTCTAGCTATTTTTTGAACTTGTGGTTGACTTCCTATGTGGTCCTAAACTAACCCCTGAACTACTTAAGAGTCTGTTGAGGTAGAAATTAGGTATGTTCACATTTCAATAATAAAGTTTACTATAGCATTCATTCCTTTTCCCAAGCATCCCCAGTTTGGGGGCCTTTATAATTGGAAATGTATATTTCCATGATCTATTTAAAGGAATCTCATTTAATTTACATGCTAATATGAGAATATATATTGTCTATGTACATGAATCCTATAGTTTAGTCGTTTGCAACTTCTATTCAAATTGGTCTTCATTCTCAGCATCTTTTCTAACCTAGAGAGTGACTGATTTCTCAACACACCAATCACCAGTTGGTTGCTACTTAAATGTAAATTGCTAACAAAATCTATATATTACACACCCATAAATAAGCACATATTTTGTAACAATGAATAAGAAAAATAGTATGTATTCTATATAATATATATCCACATTTTCTTAGGTTTTTCTTCTTCCTTAATTGCATTAGGTTTTTCTGAGTTATTGCAAGTAACATGATTTTCCAATATTGTGAAACAATTCCAGTCTAAGAAAATTTAACCTGCAGTAATGCAGATATAAGTAATATACAAAATTATATCTTATTTAGTAAAATCTATTTATAACAAGATCATTTTAAAGCATTCATAAGTTAAAGTTGGTTCTTATCCATTCAGCTGCCCTATGTCTTTTGCTTGGTGCATTTAAACCATTTACCTTTAAGGTTATTATTGATAGGTACTTATTCATTATCTATTTCACCAAAACTTTTTATTATAGGAAGAGAAGTGGAGGGATAGATATTTTACTTTTTTAACAAATAATTATTGAAACCTTCACAGGTTTTAAGGTAGTAGTAGAAAATGTAGGAATTAAGAATGAAGATCAAAATCTGGTTTTGTCCTGATTGGCTTGCATAAGGAGAAGTCATATAGTGAACTAGTCTTACCAAGTTTAGGGATCCAGACCCCTCGCAGAATTTGTGTAAGGAATCAGTTACTAAGTGGTTTAGGAGTTTATCTGATTCAAAAGCCTAGTCACATTCTATTATACTACAAGTAACTTGTAGAGAAAATAATGTCAGAAACACAGACAAGGAAATGTCCATTATTGCTAGAAAAAAGCATGGATCCTAATTATCCTATTAGTCTTCCTTTAAAGTATTACTAGTCATCCTGGCTGGTAGCACAGTGGATAAGGAGCCAGCCTGTGAACCCAAAGGTCATTGGTTTGATTCCCAGCCAGGGCACATAACCAGGTTGTAAGCCAGGTCTGTGGCTGGAGGCAGGTGAAAGGCAACCATACATTGATGTCTTTCTCCCTCTATGCCTCTCTCCCCTTCTTCTCTCTCTGGAAATAATGAATAAAATCTTAAAAAAACAAAAAAGTATGACCTGTAATTTAATGAATTTTTTTCCAAGTTATATATATTTCCACAAAAGGGGACTAGATTAATTTAAACTATATTAATTACTTTTCAAAGTTTTCAAATCAGTAGGTTTAAAAATTTTTTTTCAACAACAGCAAGGATGAATATTGGAGTATAACAGATTTAACATTAAGGACCCCCAAACATTGCAGAATATTTTGTAAACATCTTTAAAATAAAAACATAAAATATTTCAATGCTACATATTAATGAGTTATAGTAAGGAATGATCCTTGAGCCTTAGTTGTCTTATCAGTAAAACTAACTGAAACTTATACAGTTTTCTACCTTCCATGTTTTTGTGTATGAAATTTGATTACTGTTTAAAAAACTGCTCTGTAAAGTACCATGCCACAAGTGAATTGGGTAAAGGTCATGGTAATAACATTTGACCTAAATCTTATTTTATGGTTCAATTATTTATATATTTCTATCCCTTCTGTTTACAAAAAATGATTCAAAGAGGTTTATTGCAGTAAAATTTTAAAGCAACAAGCCTAAACTTGTCCATTTATGTGTGTGATACATTATGTTTCATTTATTTATTTTCTTCCAACAGTTGTTAGTTTGAAAAGTTTCAAGCCTACACAACAGTTGCAAGAATGCTACAACAAACACTGTATTCTCTTCATCAATTTTGAGTACTTTGCTACATTTTCTTTATTGTTCTTTCCTTCCTTTACTGTGAATCAATTGTGAGTTAGTTGCAGTCATTATAACACTTTACTCTATAATTCAGCATGTATCTCCTAAGAGCTATGGCATTCTTTCACATAACCAAAATAAAAATATGAAACTCAGGATATTTAACACAGAGATGATGTTATTATGTAATACATATCCACATTGAAATTTCCAACTTATAGCTGCATTTTTCTCAATCTTGTACCCAATGAAAAGTCATACATTTAGTTGGTCACATTTAATACTATTTGCAAAAAAATACATTCTGTATTACTATGATTTTTAGACATGTTTCTGAAAGAATAAATGTGCTTTGTAATAATAACTCCCATACACTTGTATACTGACAATGCATATTTTCATAAAATTGAGGTAATAATCAACTACAGTTATTTGTTATATATAAACACGCCACATTTTTCCACTGAAATGAGCACGTATGGACATTTTTGGTGTGCGTACGCACTAAAACTGGCTGAGGATGCTAATTCACAACTTGGCCAGATTGCAAGAAAATAAGGGCAGAGTTAGAAGAAAAACTCATCAAGATTTACATAACATGAAAGGTTAGAATTATGAAAAGGGAAAAATGAAATTGAACATTGTAAAGTCATCCTTTATCAGTCATCTCCTTTATATGGGTGACCAAAAGTGAAGATGAAATAAAGAGACTTAATGTTACATGCAAACCACTCCGATGTTTGTAATTAAAGTTAATCGAGTAGTTCTTAAGTAAAGGATTCTGTGGTTATTTTAATTTGGCCACAGTTTGCATTTCTGTTCCTGCTGTTATTGACATGTGTGAACTTGGCTTTTCCCTCAGCCTTCCTCCCCTGGGTACTCTCTGGTTGCCCTCAGAAGTGTTATTCTCTCTGTGTATATTCTGGCCCTTCAAATGTGCCAATTTTTCTTTGAATGTGCAAAGAAGATGGAGGATGAGGAGCACACTTCAGAGAATAAAATATAAGCCTACCTTCCTTCATTCCTTCCTGGGCTCACCCCAGATAATCTGCCTTGACATAGGACATTGCCAAGACCCTAGAGGTCAGTTGCCTAATAACAACATTATTCACAATGAACCCGAGGAAACAAATCAAGTCTGTGTTGCTAACTTATACCACACATTATTCGAGGCAAAAATAATTATTACTATAGCCCAATTCACTTGGAATTCCAAAGTTTAAGTTTTCCAAGTTTAGTTTTAAGTATGCATATTTTAGGTTTATTTGTATAGACAAATCTGTATGCCTGAAGTTTAGAGAAACACATGACAAAGCTTTTTTAAATGTAATAAATGCAACATGAACATGATACATTCCATAGCTTAAAGGATCTGTGCCGGAGTTTTGGCAATTTCACTACCAGATGATGACTATCACCTTTAAAATGCTGTTAAAACTAACACCTTTTATTTTCTCCTCAGAATTATGGCTTACAAAAATTTAAAATTTAGAATGGTAGAAAAACCAGCACTTTTTTTTTTCTTTTTTAGCATTTAGAGAAAAATAACTCTACTCTACCTTGTCCCACAATTCTTTTACAACTCATTTGAGTGAACTAAGGACAGAACATGCTGAAGACAGATAATGGCTCTAGAATTTTCTACTAGTGTAACTTTAGGGAAGTTACTTTATCTTGATTTATCTAAGTTTTTTCATTTGTAAAATGAGAATTGATGATGTACCTTACAAGATGATCAAAAAAAGTAGAAAGTTAATGCTATGATATACCAGCAGAAAATAACTGACTGATCATGTTATTATTGTTTATCATTATTACATGATTTTCCACACTAACATATTACATTATAAGAAATATTTAGAGCCCTGGCTGGTGGCACAGTGGATTGGCATCAGCCTGCAAACACAAAGATCGCTGGTTCGATTCCCCAGTCAGGGCACATAACCGGGTTGCAAGCCTGGTCTCCAGCCAGGTCTCCGGCTGGAGGCTGGTGAAAGGCAACCACACATTGATGTTTCTCTCTCCCTCTATGCTTCTCTCCCTTCCCCTCTCTCTAAAAATAATAAATAAAATCTTAAAAGAAAATATCATAGACCCAAATGCATGAGCTAAAACTGTAACCCTTTTAGAAGGAAATGTAGCAGAAAAGTCTTTGTAACCACAGATTAGGAAAAGATATCTTACATAAGATACCAAAAGCATGATCCATACAAAAAAATAAAAAATCAGTAAGTTGAAGTTCATCAAAATGCAAACTTTTTCTGGCCAAAACATCATTAAGAAAGTGACAAAAACAATGGGCCACAGACTGGGAGAATGGTAGAACATATTTGTAAGTTCTATTTCTGGTAAAGGACTTATAATTCAATAATAAAAAGACATGTCAAGTAAAAACTGAGCAAAAGACTTCAGCAGACATTTCATAAAAAAGAAATATGAATGGCCAATTAAAAAAGATGTTCAATATCATTAGTCCTTAGAGATATAGAAATTAAAACTATAGTGAGGTACTATGCCTGCCCCAATAGAATGGCTCTAATAAAGAAAGACAATAGTGGGCCCTGGCTGGTGGCACAATGGATAAGGTGCCCGTTCAATTCCCTGTCAGGGCACATAACCAGGTTACAAGCCAGGTCTCCAGCCAGGTCTGTAGCTGGAGGCAGGTGAAAGGCAACCATATATTGATGTCTTTCTCCCTCTCTGCCTCTCTCCCCTCCCCTCTCTCTAAAAAATAATAAATAACTAAATCTTTTTTTAAAAAAAGAAAGCCACCCTGGCTGGTAGCACAGTGGACAAGGTGCCGGCCTGTGAACCCAAAGGTCGCAGGTTTGATTCTCCAGCCAGGGCACATAACCAGGTTGCAAGCCAGGTCTCCAGTCAGGTCTGTGGCTGGAGGCAGGTGAAAAGCAACCATACATTGATGTCTCTCTCCCTCTCTGCCTCTCTCCCTTCCCCTCTTTCTAAAAAGAATGAAATAAAATCTTTAAAAATAAATAAAAAATTAAAAAAGAAAGGCAATAGCAAGTGTTGATATAGATGTGGAGAAATTGGGACTCTCTACATTACTAGTTCAGATAAAAATGGCATGGTAAGTTTGTACAACATTTTGGCAACTCTGTGAAAGTGAAATACAGATTTACCAAATGACCCCTGCAGGATTTCTATTCTAGGTGTGCCCTTTAGAGAAACAAAAACATATTTCCATGCAAAAAATGTGTTTGCAAATGTTCATAGTGGTATTATTCTTTTTTTAAATTTAATTTTGTTGTTGTTTTATTACATTCATCTCCTTTTCCCTTCCCTCTGTCCCCTTCCCCACCCACCCACTCCCCACAAAGTCAATCCCACTTGTTGTCTATGTCCATGGTTCTTCCATGCTAATTCCTTGACTAAACTGCTCCCCTTCTTTGCCTCCTCCTCTCCCCTTCCACCTCCTCCCTCTCCTCTGCCAAGGCATTAATCTTAATAGGCAAAACCGCAAACAATCTGAATGTTTATCAACTAGTAAACAAGAGAAACAATATGTGGTATATTCATAGAGTAGAATCCTATTCAGCAAAAAAAGGGAGCAAGCTGGTGATAAACCCTACAACAGGGATGAACCTCAGAAACATTACGTAAGTGGAGAAGCCAGGCACTGACTCAAAGGACCACATATTGTATGATTCAATTTGTATGAACCTTCCAGAAAAGGCAAATAGAGACAGAAAGCAGATCAGTGGTTACCTGGGATCAGAATGGAAACTGAGACGGACTGAAAACAGAAACACTTACTGTGATGGAATAGTCTAAAACTTGCTTGTAGAGATGGATTCAAAAGTATAAATTTATTTAAAAAACATTGAAATGTATACTTTCAATGGGTGGATTATGTGGCGTGTTAATTATACCTCAATTCGGCTATTAAAAATGAAGAAAAAATTCTGCTAAAATCAAGAAAATGAATTAATTTAGGAGATGTATAATTTATTGATATATTTGTTTAATTAAGTTAATGAAAGTAGGAATTAAATATGGAACTGAATTTAAATCCTGGCTCAATACATTTCTGCAGAAGCCTGATCAAGTCACCAAAGATTAATTTCCTAACTCATAAAATCAGAGACATTGATACACATACTCCCATTTGACATTATCATTGAACAGCTCAAATGAGATATGAAAGTGCCTTGTAAGCTATCAAACTCTGTACAAGTGATGACGATGTCACTTGTTAAAGAATTATTATTATTATTTTTTAAATTTCTCTTTCTTTTTCTTTTTCTTTTTTTCCCCAAGATTCCACTTCACCATTCCCAGAAAGAGGGGAAGGGAGAGAGGCAGAGAGGGAGAGAGACATCAATGTATGGTTGCCTTTCACCTGCCTCCAGCTACAGACCTGACTGGAGACCTGGTTTGCACCCTTGTTATATGCCCTGGCTGGGGATAAAGAATTATTTTTAATGGTCTGTTTTGTTCTTGAGCTTAAAGTCTTTGTGGACATACGCCCCGCCATTTTGGGAAGCTCAATAACATCACCTTTCTAATATACTTTGCCCTCCTTCAAAATAAATACTACAGAACTTGCTTTAAAATATATAAACAATTTTATGACTATGATTTGATTCTTCTACAGTACATGTAGTATAAACTTTAACAGGTACATGGTTGCAAGTAATTGGCAAAGGGATAAAAAGGAAAATACCATGTATTCCATAAATATTACTTGTAAGAAAAAATGTATTTTTTGCATTTGGAGTTACTGCTATTCTTACAATCCACCCTTGCAAGACATATTGCTGAAGACTTCCCTCTGGTAGATGTTGACAATACAGCAAAGGTAAAAAAAACAAGTTAAGTATGCTACAATATCAATCTGTTTTTATCAAGCCTTGAAAATCAAGCAAAGTATATTATTTACACATGAGAGGTTCTATTCTGAGTCTGCATACATCTGGCATAGCTTATATTTTTCCTTAATTACAAATAAGTATTATAATGAGTGCCTTCCATTCAATTGCTCTATATTGGTAAGCTTCTGCCCCAAATTTAGGAGTATGTTTAGTAAGAATGAGACTGTCATTAAAACTTACTCTCCCTGCCCCATCCCCATGCCCTCCCTTTCATTCCCATGTTTCCCAAGTGGAGAATGACTAGAAACAATGAAGTCAATGCTACTGATGTTCTGAAGCTGTAAGTATGCTAACTGGTACCGATGGAGAGGGGAGGCCAGAATTACCCAGGCATAGTGGTTATGACCTCCTTTGGAGTTAGAATTGAATGAAATCCTGGCCATTCTCAGTATTACCTGTTTATTTATTCATTCATTTAACAGACATTTGTTAGATGTTACCTACTTCTTGTAAGCATTGTGCTAACTTCTGTCAATGCAATGGTAAGTAAAAAAAAAAAATGTGTTATTCTCAAATAGAGGTCATTTTAGTCAAGGATTATCATATTAATTATATAATTAGACTAATGACAGCAAGTGCTCTGAAGGGAAGGACCATGATTCATACAGAGGCATACCTAGAGATTTGACCTCTAGACCGGGTCACTTTTAATCCCTCTCTCTTACACATTGCCAAACTTTTTATAAGATTATTAATGTTCTAATTGTTAATTGCTGTTTTAGTCAACCTTTAATTTTGAAATAAACAAGACATGGTACATTTGAATTTTGAAGCTATTATTCAAATTAAGCCAAATATTTTGTGTGAACTAAAATTTGTTCTTTCTAAACAAAAATATTACATGTTGCTATCTGTACTATTTTGCCACTTTAACTTTTAAACAGAAATAAAAACTTTCAGTGTGTCCTTGCTTGTAGAATGAAATATCTCTTTTTTTGTCTAATTATAATAACTGCTATCATTTTTTTAATTTAGAATTTACTGTGTAAACTCAGAAACATGAGTAGTAAAGAGGAGCTAAGACAAACCTGTACTTGAAGTGAGCCTTAGTGGTTGTGAACTGTTAACAAACTTTTTCAACAAATGTCCATCGTGAGGGCTAATAGTGTAATGGGGAATTCTCCAAATTAGCTTCCACAGAGAATACAATGCTTATTGAAGAATAATTGTTTAAAAATGCTAATTTGAAATGTATATATATATTAAAACTCTGTTGTCATCACATCAATTGTTGAGAACTTAGGCCAACAAAAGATTTATTCAGGAAAGACATTGTTTAGAATTGTTGGCACAAGGTACTAATAAAAAGCAGAGTAGCATTTTGTGTTTTATTACTGTCTTTAAATTCTCTACAGACAATGTATTTCTTTACTTCTTACACCCTTGCAGGCTACTTCTACTGCTCTGTGTCCTTGGTGAACCGGAGACACAAGGAGAGAATGCGAATAACAAAAGGACCTGAATCACACAGCCCCTGCCAGACTCCTGCCCTGACAAAACATGCTCCTGGAGGTGCCAAGGGCTCAGTGGGGCCAGTGCTAGAAAAGCAAGGAAGTGAAAGCCCTGAAAGCAGGTTGGAGAAGTACCTACATGACACTATGCAGAGCTCCGTATGGCACATTCAGGATTTGGATCTTTAGCCTAAAAACATATTCAAGATTTTTATCTTTATCCTTTGAAGGTTCTTTTGGGGGTAGGTGGGGAGAAGATGAAGGTGGTGAGAAGGTGACATAATCAGATCAGTACTTTGAAAAATTTGGCCACAGAGAAAGAGATTAGATGGAAACCAGTGTCAATGAGTGTTCGAGATGCTACAACACTAGCATAAAGGTGGGACTTTTGGTGACAACTGAGCTGAAACTAGTTGCAACAAGGGGGTTCATAACAAGAGATAGTCATAGCAAGTAAGATAACAGGGATTACTGAAGCATTGGCAAGTGTTCTCCAGGGGAGGGTGTGGGGAGAGATTGCTTTATTCTAAGAAATAGGTCACACAATCATGAAGACTGACTTGTCCCAAGATCTGCAGGGTTTGTCAATAAGCTGGAGACCCATGAATGCTGATGGTGCACTTACGGAGTCCCAGCCCAAAGCTGGTGGATTTGAGACCCAGGAAGAACCACTGTTTCTGTTCAAGTCCAACGGCAGGAAAAAAAACTGATTTCTCAGCTCTATGCACTCAGGAGAAAATTCCCTCTAACTCACTGAAGGGCCAGCTAGCCTTTTGGTTCTGTTCACATTTTCAGCTGATTGGTTCGGGCCCTCCCTAATTAAGAGGTGCAGCCTACTTTACTCAGTCTACTGATTCAAATGTTAATCTCACCCAGATAGACTCTCATAGATATGCCCAGAATAAAGTATGACCAATTATATGAGCACTCTGTGGCCCAGGCAAGTTGACATATAAAATTAACCACCACAGTGAACATAGGGTTGAGGGAGAAGGAGGTATTTAGAAAATTCCCTGTCTTTCTGATTTAGATAATGTGATAACTGGTTGTTGCCCTAATGAAACTAAGGAACACTAGTAGAGCACCAGTTTTAAGCCAGGATCAAAATTTTATCCTGTACTTACTGCCTTTGAGGTGACTTAGCAATATCTAAATGAGCATATTAATGGGTATGTGGTCTTGGACTTGGAAGAGAAGTTTGGTTTAGCATGAGATGATAATAAAAACCATAAACAAAGGTAGAGAAGGCAAAGAAGAGTTAATACAGGGTAGAGAAAGAAAAGAGAAGGTATAAAATCAATCCTTGGGAAAGTATAACATTTAATTAATTAAGGAGGATAATCCTGCATGGAAAAATAGTGGGCCAGTCATGAAGAGAATTGTGTTATGGGGCCTCAGGTAGGGTAAAGTTGGGGGGGTGCTAAGGTGGGATGTGCCCTTCACAGAATATGGAGAAGGGAGAATAAATGAGCAAATGGCAACTCGAGACAGTGTGTGTAGACAGCTTTTAAAAGAGTTGGGCTATGAAAAAGCGCAGAGAAATTGGGTTGTAGATGATAAGATTCATAGTGATATAGTTGTAAAATTATCCTTTTTTACTAAACCTAATGAAATCAACCACCTAATGTAATCAGAGGATCAGGGTAGCTCACATAGTGCTCAATAAATGTGTTGAATGAATATATGTCCTTGAACACTTGATATCATCCCTCTGGAAAACCATTCATAACTCATGACTTTACTGGTTTTTATTGGAAATGATGGGCTATAAAATGCAATATATTGTACATGATGAATTATAATAAATAAATATACTATAGATATATCAATGCATGTACCATATGATTAAGCCTTCCTTGTAAAAACCCCCTGTGGTATCAAATTTCCCAGGCACACTGTACACATAAACCATGGAGTTTAGGCAGATCCTTCATATAATCATATTCTGTTTATGAGGCCTCAGGGGATAAATGCCTCCTTTTTTTCCTGCAAAAGGATGGACATGTTTTATTGTATAGACAATGGGAATAACATTATTGATTGTGTTTTTCTCATCACTTTGGGGCAAGGAAGCTCAGGGCTAAGCTGTGGTCCATTTGTACCAACCAGAAACAGGACCCTCAAAGCATGATCTTGTCTACATGTCTCACCCCTGTTCTTTTCCCTTAACTTTATATTCTTAGCACTCCAACTTTCCTTGTGTTCTACGGATCTTTTACAATACATCTCCAGTTTTAAAAATTATAACAGGCTATAAATAATGAACAAACAATCCTGGCAGTCTAGAATTCAGAAGGATACACCTGTGTGTTGCTCTACTTTATTCTAGAACATAGAGTTGGCTTCATGTCACACCTATAAGCGAAACATTTGGCACAATGGCATGACTCAGGTCTCAAATTTTGTATCTGAGATCAATTGATGAAAAGACAAAAAGGGATTTCCAGTTTTACTTTGAAGGTTGGTTTTGCACGTGTGCACACACGCAGGCCCACTCTCCCACCACATGTGTGTAATTGTTGAATAAGTTTCTCTTTCTGAGGATGAGAGGTATGTTTTTAATGAGCAGAAGACATTAAAGGGAATTTGGGGCCTCTCAGAATCAACAGTGTCACAACAAGCTTTCAATTAGAGGACATCTGTTGGGGATACAGAGGAATCTCTGCCCAAAGTCGGTTGCTAATCGCATTCACCTGCCTGAGCAGCCAGGCAGCCCAGGGCACTGGGAAAGGTTGCTTATACTCTCCATGCTCAGCCACGCTGCATTAAATGGCCACCTGCTGACCTACTCTGCCTAACACAATGTACTAAACTAAAATTCTCCAAACAGACAGAAAGCAGATCCTCCCTGGCCCAGAAAGGGAGACATAACAAGCCAAGAGGAGAAGACCCAAGACTGGGAGTACATAATGAATTGTCAGGAATTGGGCATTAACTTCGGGTCCTGTTCTTAACATGTTCTACTGTTCTTTCACAGTGGATTTTAGGGATTCTTATCCCTGAAAAAATTCAGCCTTTTCACTTTCAGTACAATAGTATTTAATCTGAATCAGGCTATATAACAGTTCAATCTGAGGAGGGTGATGGTAATATCAAGCAGTATATATATATATGAAATTTGCTTTTTGCCTATTTTGGAAATGGATTGTGCATCTTTCTTTTCTGAACTCACTTAAAATGCTTTTCCCAACACATAAAATGTTTCTTAATTGTATGCCAACTGTTAGGATTGAATATTGTACATTTCACATTTTAAACTTACAAGCAAAGGCTAGTTTATGACAACAATACACAGTTCCCCCACTATCTGAAAGTAGGGAGGTACTATGAAGTCTTCTGTGATCTTAAATAGCATAAAACAAAGAAGCAATTAGCCATTAATTTATATGGGAAAAGTTTTGAACATTCCCAGACTCCCCCCACCAGATAACCTAAAACATACCAAATACACTTAATTATGTCCAGTTTCACACGAGGCATAACACCCTTATGAGCTCTCTCAAGTTTTTCCGATGCCTTAGGACACATCTCACTAACAGATGCACAAAATAAATCTAGACAAAGCACAGAAGCTTATAGACATACTTAAAGCCATGGGGCTTGACGCTGAGATGCTAAATGTACATCCAAGGAGGGGCTGGGCAGGGCCCCTCCTGCTGCTCAGGATGCATGATGCCTCCATACAAGCTGACCATAAATGCTGCCAAACAATTGCTGAACATTTTTTTTCATACCCCCGCCCCCCAAAGTTAAAATCCTCTCCAGATTTCATTCCATAGTGAACAATGGTACTAAAGTAGGTCTTTTGTAAAAGGAGATGTGGTAGAAAGCAAACTTCTGACAGGCAGGGGATATTTATACTGTAGACCAAATTTTCTTGACTTGACCCATTGCATTGCTACAGCCATGTGCACTGTTATTTTTTCTGTCTAGTAGAAGTTGTAGTTGAAGATGTAGTTAGTATTCTACCTTTAAAAAAAAATCAGGGGCCCTGGCTGGTGGCATAGTGGATAAGGTGCTGGTCTGCAAACCCAAAGGTCATTGGTTCGATTCCCCATCCAGGGCACATAACCAGGTTGCAAGCCAGGTCTCCAGCCAGACCTACAGCAGGAGGCAGGTGAAAGGCAACCATACATTGATGTCTCTCTCCCTCTCTGCCTCTCTTCCTTCCCCTCTCTCTGAAAATAATAAATGAAATTTTTTATAAATAAATAAATAAAATAGTTTGTTGACAATCCTCAGAACATCTAAGAAGTTGAATACCCCCCAGACAAAAAAAGAAAGAAAGAAAGAAAATACAACATATCCTAAGGAATATACAGTTTATTTCTCATGATTTCTAAGCACTTAAATGCATGCCGTTCCTTTCTATCATTTTGTTGTGATTTTCTCTATAACACTCTAAAGCTAAGAAGGAATGAGAGTGATTATCTGAGTGCTACAAATTAAGAAGAAATTTTGCCTGCCTGAGATAAGAAGTTTCTAAGTTTTGATTGTAAAACTCTACTGAACAATTATTAATTTCTCCAGTTCACTGCCTGTTTATACATTATATGTATATATAATATATATGTATTATATATTATATATATATGTCATATACAGGGATGGGTAAAAGATTTACAGTTGTAAGACAAGTAAATAATATAATTAATAAATAATAATGCATAAATAAACTTCCATGTGCTCATAACTATAAACCTACTTTTGCCAACATCTCCATATAGGCAATCTTTTATATTAAGTAAGCAATGAATTTTGAACTGAAAAATAGAACACTGAAAATATCTGATTTGGTCATATTTTATAGTTGAATCAAAATAATTAAAAAGCAAATCTAGCTCTTTTCTGAAGTACTTATGTGCAATTGATGTGTTGTAATAAGAAAGAATATGGAAACATATTACCATAAGGCCTATGATTCCCAATAAGCTTCTTTATTTTCTGATGAAGATAATCAGAAAGTAAATCACCAAGGCATCGATTAATCACTGTCAATTGTGACTAAGTGGAGGCTCTGATTAGCTGTTCACAAATGTCCAGATACTAAAAGAAACTAGAGAACCTGTGGAAACTAAATCTTCCCTTCACTAAGATAGCTGCTAGTTAGAGGCACAAAACATCTTTAAATAAAGAGAGAAAGGAAATAAATGCTTTTTTTTTTTTCTTTTAAGATTTTATTCATTATTTTTTAGTGAGAAGGGCAGAGAGGGAGGAAGAAAGGGAGAGAAACATCAATGTATGGTTGCCTTTCACCTGCCTCCAGCTATAGACCTGGCAGGAGACCTGGCTTGCAACCTGGTTATGTGCCCTGACTGGAAATTGAACAAGCAATCTTTGGGTTTGCAGGCTGGTGCCTATCCACTGTGCCACCGGCCAGGGCTAGGAAGTATATCTTGAGAGAGAAAACATGTAGGTTCTGCAGACAAGGTATTAGCTTGTGAGCACTAGTACCATCTAATACAATATTCTAGAATAATGCAAAGAAAAACTGATGTAAGAAAATTATATATAATAAAACACCATCTCAAATCACAATAAATAGCCTTCTCTGGTGTGCAGTATCATGGACTATATTTATAGATGCATATTTCTGTTTGGTGAACTGTATAATCCTGCTCTTAGTGGAAGGAATTTTGAAAATGTCAAATTGATATTGACAGCTAAAACAGAAATATCAGGTAATGCTAACAAAACTTTAATTGTTTCTTTAATGTTTATATTATTGCTAGTGGGCAATGTTTATATCTTTCCAAAATTAGTTATCCAGGTTATTAAGTTTTTTAAGTTCCATTTATCAAATAAGGCATTAGAGTTCTCACAAAATTTTGTACCAGAGAAGTAGAAGCTCTAAATCTAGGAATAATGGTTGGCTTCAGAAATATTTAATCTGGGTAGTTAAGTGATACCAATAACTCCCTTTGTTGTTCATTTCATTCTTCACCACCATATTTCCCTCCTTTAAAAAATGATGGTGTTTCATTTTCAGAGAATATATTCAGATAGCTTGGCTGAACACACTTTTGGACTTTACTTCCCTGACATCATCAGTTAATGAACACAAGGTGAGACAATCTAATTGTCTGTTCCATAGGATTGGAGTACAGTGGCACTAGTCTGTCTTTGTGCTTAAACTGAGGAGACATTTGGAGCGGTCATGAATATAGAGAAATGGAAGACTGACTGCTGGGGAGGTGCAGAGAGATCGGGATAGGGGGCATGAAGTCCCAGAATGAGAAAGGGATGGAGAGGGAAAGAATCTCACTTTGACCGAAAGAGTTTTCCAGACATTTCATGGCCCCTTGACTGGCCCACTTGTACTCCCTATGCTCTTCTGTCATGAGATACTTTTGTAAGTTTTCAAGAAATTCCTTTCATGCTTCTCCTCAAAGTAATTAAGTTTATGTTATCTGCAACCAAATGATCCATCCTAAGACAGTTGAGATGCTTGAGGTTAAAAACAAAGTTATTTGCTTACTCTTTATTATCTGTTATCTATAATCTATCATCTATCATCTATCTAGTCATATATCATCATCTATTGATCATCTATTATCATCATCCATTATTATCTATCTATACAATAGTTACAATGGCTATCTCTGTGGATACAATTTATTTTCATCAACTTTGTTTCATGTAAAATATAATTGTGAGGTTGTAACTTGCAGGTTGGAAAACTAACAATAAAACCTCTTTTTGGTGGGATAGAACCAACTAACTCTAGTTATGGCAGGGGGACGTCAACATGGTTTCTAAACATACAGTGAGAAGAAGGAACAAGTACAGTGATCTTTCAGTAAATACTCAAACTGGAGGCTCAGCTTTCCTTCTTAAACCAGGAAGGTCTAAAAAACCTGCCATTGAACCACTGAATCCCTTGGACCAATCTTTGGCACTTTGGAAGGGACTTATACAAATCCAAGCAGGAACAGATGTACTAAGTATAAAACTACAATAGAAATGTAGGTACTTGATTCTCTTCTAAGCAGTAATTCTGTGTCAAAATCTGAACTGGAACCCGCGCGCGCAGACATCCTTACAAACACAACTTATCACTGCCATACACATTTGCCCAGCCGATTTACTTGAAGGGGTATTTTAAAATGTTGGTTCCTGTTTTATTTTTTGTTTTGTTTTGTTTTTGTTTTTGTAGATTTGTTGAACTTGACCATGTAGATGTGAGGCTCATGAATCTGTATTTTAAAAAAAGTTATCCCTTAGCCCTGGCTGGTGACTCAGTGGATAAGGTGCCAGCCAGCAAAACCAAGGGTTACTGGGATTCCCAGCCAGGGCACATAACCAGGTTACAAGACGGGTCTCCAGCCAGGTCTGTAGCTGGAGGCAGGTGAAAGGCAACCATACATTGATGTCCCTCTCCCTCTCTGTTTCTCTCTCTTCCCCTCTCTGGAAATAATAAGTAAAAATCTTTAAAAAAAGAAAAAAGTTATCCCTTGACATTTTGATGTAATAAATCCAGCCTGATCTTGGGGAACCACAGTTTTATGCAATTAATAGATGAGCTTTGGTAAAACTGAAGAGTTCAAAGATAATTACAATGGATAAAAGTGAGATGTTGATATAAATTTGGATCAAGAAGAGGATGGAGCATAATCAGAACAATTCAAGAGAAAGTTGGCCAAGCACTGAGCCAAATACAAAACCTCATAGAGAAATGCCTTTTCTCTATGGGGCCATCACTCCTATACAACTGGGGAGGGGTTAGTAGTTAACATGAGATTCATACTCTAAACTGTAAGATAACTCACATGTAGTACATATTAAATCTATATTTAATTTTCATGTTAATATTTACTAAAAAAGTATGTAAATGTGCATGACATTTTCTTAATTCTTTTATTTTTGTTTATTTTCCCTATATGGTCTAGAGTTTATAAATGCATATGTTTTTGCTATTATAGAAATCTTTCTGAAATGGGTGGCCCTATTTGATATTTTTTATTAATATCAAGATTTTCAGGAGAAGTTTATCAATAAAGCTCAGTCCTTATACAGTGATCTCTAATGTGGGAATATTCCTTGTTTATGCTTTCCCTTACACATACAAGTACATACACCAATGTGTACACACACAGAGGTGCACATAAGCACAACACATACCAATGCAAGCACGCATGCCGTACACATATCTCTTTGCTCAAACCACCTACTCTCTATAAATAGAATAGGAAGCTTATCAGGAAAGTTCCTACTTTTTAAGCAAGAGTCAAAATAGCATTCAGTGTTTCAGAGAGCAATCATTTATTATCTTTGGCATGGACTGCATGAAAACAGATTCATAGGCCTAATAGGTAGGTAGGAGAGTTGGAATGAAAATGACCACTTATGCATAGCTCTTTAAATCCTTGATGCTTTTTAAATTTACAAATTGCATTTGGCAATTTAAAATAATTACATGGTTTAACAATATTAAGTCTTTTTTTAAACAATAATAAAACATAGGCAAGTTCTCCAAATGTTGTCAGTCTCTTTGGCAGTCTGTTCACAAACTTGCTCATGATACCTATTGAGGAAGTCATAAAAGCCAAGGCATGTGGCTTTTCATGCCAGAGGATGTAATATTCCTTTAATGTAGTCATTGTGTCCTTTGAAACAATGCAGTAGGTCATATGTGATTTTGAGCCCTGCATTTTTGAGTAAGGCATCACAAAATATGGAAGATGCTGTCTTGAATCCTCCATGGTTTTAATTTTAAAAATTCTTTAAATGTATTATACCATACACACAGATAAAAAGGCTGAACTGCTTATAAGTTATTATCATTTACAAAGGCAAGAGAGTCATTTTCTAAATTTGGAACAATAGAATATTTTAATTTTATTATTATGTCTACGATTTGTCTTAATAAGGCACAGTCCCAGGGGCCAAAGCTACTATTAAATCCAGAACTCTCTCATTGCTCTTATGATTGAGTGCTTTCTTAGAAGGTGAGTTCCTTAAGTAAGTCTATAATACCAAAAAGGATTAACTGGCAAACTACCAGCCAAATACATTTATTTCACTAATGCAAAAAATGTTCTTTATTTTTTCCCCTCACAGGCAATGTTTTGATTCTGTATTCCCTGAACTTCTGATGGTTGTTCAGCTCTCTGTGTGGTACAAGGAGAGGTAGAAAAAAACAAGACAAACAAACAAACAAACAAACAAAAAAACCCAAAACTAGCCCTTAATGCAATAGAAAGAGGAATCATTTATTAGGTACTTCCTATGTGTCAAGTTCACTGATAGGAGGTTTCAGGATGTTGTATCATTTTGTGGAATTTAGAGTTCATTGGGGGGGAGGCAAGTGTATCTTTGTAACAATCAAGGAATCAAAAGTGGCACTTAAAAAGACCTTGCCAGCCCCTTTTTCTTGTCTTAATTTCTTACTACCTCAACTTCCTTGACAGCTGTGGCTGTCCTTCATTAACAAACTCAGAAACTCCTTTCCTATAACTGCAGAACTGATCTTGCCTGGGGAAGTCAATCCTAAATGACTCCTTGCTCCATTCCATTTTTTTCTCCCCACCCTACATTCATTCAATAGGGAATATATGAGTCAGCCACCCAGATGTGAAATAGGAGAGAATGTATACTTCTTGACACATTTTTCTGATTTCTTTTTAAAATAAAGATTATGATACTCAGCACTAATGAAATTTCAGAAAACTGGATAACCTAAATAAACCTTTGAAGTTAGCTATCCTTTATGATATGATTACTATTTGTTTATATTGCTGACAATGGTGGACAAGATCACCGTAACTTGTCAGGTTGCATGTGTTATATTCCCTATATTCTTTAAAACATCCTGAGAGTTCAGGCAATAAAAACAAAGCAACTCTTCCTACTCAGTCTTCTTATGACCATTTAAGCAATGGTACTATCCCAGGTTTTTATCCTTGTCAAGCCATTGCAATCGGACAAGAAATAGGAATCAAAGGTACACAAATTGGAAAGAAGGAAGTAAAACTGTCATTATTTGCAGATGACATGATAGTGTACATAGAAAAGCCTATAGAGTTCACTAAAAAACTACTTCTCCTGGTAACTAAATTTGGCAAAATTGATGGATACAAAGTCAATATTCAGAAATTGAAGACATTTTTATACACCAACAATGAAACATCAGAGACAGAAGCTAGAAAACAAAACCCATAGCAACAAGAAAACTGAAGTACTTAGGAATAAACTTAGCCAAGGAAGTAAAGGACTTGCGCTCAGAAAACTATAGAACACTGAAGAAAGAAATTAAGGAAAATATAAATAAATGGAAGCACATACCATGTTCATGGTTGGGAAGAATTAACATCATTAAAATGTCCATACTACCCAAAGCCATCTACAGATTCAATGCAATCCCTATTCAAATATCAACATCATATTTCATAGAATTAGAACAAATACTTAAAAAATTCACATGGAGTCAAAAATGACCCCAAATAGCTACAGCAATCCTGGGAAAGAAGAACAAAGTAGGAGGAATCACAATACCAGATATCAAGCTATATTACAAAGTCATAGTAACCAAAACAGTATGATATTGGCACAAGAGCAGACAAATAGATCAATGGAACAGAGTAGAGAGCCCAGACATAAACCCAGGACTCTATGGTCAATTAATATCCAACAAAGGGGAAAGGAACATAAAATGGAGTAAAACAGTCTCTTCAATAAGTGGTGTTGGGAGAACGGGACAGCAACATGCAAAAAGATAAAACTAGACTACCAACTTACACCATACACCAGAGTAAACTCAAGATGAATAAAAAATTTAAACATAAGCCATGCTACAATAAAAGTCCTATAAGAAAACATAGGCAAAAAAAAATTGCAGATATCCCATGCAGCAAAAATTTTCACTGAAATATCTCCCAAGGCAAGGGAAATAAAGGAACAAATACACAAATGGGACTACATCAAACTGAAAAGTTTCTGCTCAGAAACATCAAAGAAAACATCAATAAAATAAAAAGGGATCCAAACATATGGGAAAACATATTCACCAATGACACCTCAGACAAGGATTTGGTCTCCAAAATATATAAAGAACTAATATGACTCAACACCAGGGAGACAAACAACCCAATTCAAAAATAGGCAGCCCTAGCTGGTGGCACAGTGGATAAGGTATCGGCCTGTGAACCCAAAGGTCATTGGTTCAATTCCAAGACAGGGCACATAACCAGGTTGCAAGCCAGGTCTCCAACTAGGTCTGTAGCTGGAGGCAGGTGAAAAGGCAACCATACATTGATCTCTCTCTCTCTCTCTCTCTCTGCCTCTCTTCCTTCCCCTCTCTCTATAAATAATAAGTAAATTCTTTAAAAGTAAATAAATAAATAAATTTTAAAAATGGGCAAAGGACCTGAACAGACACTTCTCCAAGGAAGACACTTAAAGGGCCCACAGGCACATGAAAGAATGTTCAACATCACTAGCCATCAGAGAGATGCAAATTAAAATTGTAACAAGATACCACCTCACACCTGTCAGAATGGCCATCATCAACAAATAAACAACAAGTGCTGGCAAGGATGTGGAGAGAAGGGAACCCTGATGCATTGCTGGTGGGAATGCAGACTGGTGCAACCACTATGGTTAACAGTATGGAGCTTCCTCAAAAATCTAAGAATAGAACTGCCCTATGACCCAGTGATTCCACTGTTAGGATTATACCCAAAGAATCCTGAAACACCAATTCAGAAGAACCTATCCACCACTATGTTCATAGCAGCACTATTCACAATAGCCAAGTGCTGGAAACAACCTAAGTGCCTTTCAGTGGATGAATGGATCAAACAACTTTGGTACATTTACACAATGGAGTTTTGTGCAGCAGAAAGAAAGACAGCGCTCCTACCATTTGTAATAGTATGGGTGGAACTGGAGAGAATCATGCTTAGTGAGATAAGCTAGGCAGCAAAAACGAAATACCACATGCTCTCACTTAATACAGGAAACTAATGAACAGACAAACAAGCAAATAAAACAGAATCAAAGACATGAATACAAGGAACACACCTTCAGTGTGTAGAGTGGGGGAGGGGTGGGGAGAAGGGGGCAAGGAAGAAAAACAGAGTCAAGGAACTAGTATCGGTGACCCATGGACACAAACAACACATGAGATTGACTATGAGTGGGGGAATAGGAGGGTGGGGAAGGGGCAAGCAGAAGGATAAAAATGGTATGAATATAATATAACAATAAAAATAGTATCAAATAAACAATTTTTATAACCTTAAAAACAAACCAAAAAAAAAAAAAAAAAAAAGGCAAGTCTCCCTATTCAGTCTCCTTATGACCATTTAAGCAATGGTACTCTCCCAGATTTTTATCCTTGTCTAATTTTCTCCTTACACTATCTTACCTCTGTGTAATCTCATCTATTCCTTGCTGCTGATTACTTCCTATGTAATGATGCATCTAAAGTCTTCCACCCGAGTCTGAGGCTTTTTCTTGACACTCACTCTTTCACATACAGCTCTGTATTTGTCACTTCTCTCCATAAAAGGTGGTTGTAGGATGGAAATGAGGAGATTGGGGAAAGTACATTCTACTTGCCATAATCTCAAAAACAGGCAAATATCAGAACAGTGAAAGAGTCAAAAGTACATAAACTCACCTACATAATTTCTGAAGCATAAGACACATATGCTTCATATGTGTCAAAGCATAAGTCTTTGTGCTGATGGTAAAAAAAAAAATCAACCAGATTGAAAAAAAAAAAAAACCAAAAACCTACAATTACAAAATTTAGATTATCCGTGCTCCTCAAGTTATTTTTTATGGACATCAAAATCCATGAAGACCACAAACTTGATACAATATATTGTGTCTAAGGCAATAGTAGCTTGGGTGACAGACATCCTCAGTTTGCTTTCCTTCACCCCACTTGTTTAGGTACCAAGTTCTACCATTTCTCCCACCTTTGAATATGTCTCTCATTTCTTTTTTGCCCTCCACCCCTCACTATTAGAGAACTATTGCCTTAGTTCAAGTCCTTCACAATGTATTAACCTTTTTATTGAAATACCTTTCTAACTGCCCTCCTGTTTACGCATCTGTCCCTATTGAATTCATTTTTTTGTATGACAGAGTAATAACTTTAATATATTTCAATGACTCTCTCCTTTTCAAGCCAAACTGCGACTGCTTAGGCCCACATAAAATGGACAATAGGATGGGCCCTGCTATAGACTGATAGCTCCTTTTTGCCAAGCCTCCCCTCACTCAGACATTCTGGTCATTCCCAAGCTTCCTACAGGCCCCTTCACATGGCATGCTGTTGTTTCATGCAATGGCATTGGCCCACACCGCATCCCCTGACTGGAACGCATTACCTTGTCCCAGCTGCCCAGATTTCAGCAAATCAGCTCCCAAAATTCAAAACTAATTTCAAATGTTCCTTCCTTCCTCTGGAAAACCCTCCTCAACCAACACAACTTGTAGAAAGATTCCCCTTTCTACAACTTTTCAGAGTAGCATGAAGTAAAGATGACAGTACAAGTAGTAATAATAGTAAGAGTTAATGGTTACTGACTGAATTTTAGGTTTCAGGCATTGTGATAACATTTTTATAACTTTTGCCTTTAGTTTCTAATACCTTATAGAGAATATCTGTCAACTTGATAGTTTCTCCCAGGAGACTCTGAACTCTTAACAAGGAAGATTCTCTGTCTTAGTGACTTTTTTTTTTTTTTTTTAAATTCTCAGATCCTAACTCAGTGCCTTACTTACAAAATGACTGAATGCTCAGAAAGCTCTAACTATGTTCTTCATGGAAAATTTCCAGATTCTCTCTCCTGGAAATAATCACTCTGAGTCTGAATTCCACTTTGACAGGATTTGCAATCCTTCCTTGCTTATAGTAAATATTTTACTTATGTAACTTAGCTGCCCTTCATGCAAACTATGCAGTTAAGTGAGTGGCCCCTACTTTATCATCCTTTTGACAATATCTCCCAGCAGCTTCCATAATCTTTGGAATTCATGTTTTAATGTCATTCAAATCTTTTTTTTTTTAATGGTCTTTAAAAATGTTAAGTATTAGCACTATTTGAAATAAGAAACACCATTCAGGTTCAGAAAAGAATGTTGCATAAGTTTAGATTTCTTTTCTTTTTCTGTTCTTTCTTTCTCTTTCTTTTTTTTAAGGACATGGAATTTTAGTACTCAAACAGAGCAAGGCAATCATGCCATCCAATCTCTTTCCTCCCTCTCCTCCTCTTCTCTCCCTCCTCCCTTCCTCTCTCCCTCTTTTCTATCTTTTTTAATGGAGGAGGAGACTGAGGTCCATAGAGGTTTGAATGATTTGTTCAAGGTTACAGAGCAAGTTAGTAGCTACATTTAGACCCCCTCTTCAGAATAAAGAAATAAGACAAAATTGCAATTTAACAACTTGAAGCAAGATTCCCACCACATTCCTCTCTTCTAAGATATACTTTGATATTGGCTAGTCTTTTTCATAAAAAGGCTCTTTTATGATTGTTTTTGATCACTTATTCCTTTGTTATACCAAGTTTAAGCTTTTGTTCTGAATGTTTTCAGAAGGATTAGTTAGCTGCAGCATACATAAATGTATTCTGTCATTGACACCAAAAACATGCCTCTTACATTCACTGGAAAAGAATGAGTTGACTCAGTTTCTGAAGCATGTGACTGATTTCCAGTGAGCTAATGGATACCTGATATAGTTATTCTAACCTAATATATTTTTTGAAGTGAATACAAAGTATTTTAATGCATCTAACTGCAGGAATATTTGGCTCAGAGCCATCGCCTGATGTGCTACTTCTTTGTCTTCCAGCCAAGTCTATTTTTGTCTGAAATACTGACATCACAAAATTCCGGGGGTTACAGGAAGATAAGAACTTTATACTCAGTAGCATTTAACCATCTTTAAGGAAAAACAAATATGATGAAAGCTTACACCTTAAATGTCCTTACCATTAATGGTTAAAAACTTTAAAGAGTTTAAAAATAGTAAATTACAAACCTGGGATTTCTTATGGCAGGTTTTTTACATTAGTGTTCTAGGTGGACATAGTTTAGTCTTTGCTTTTCATTTTAGGAGGAGAGTGTTTCTTTACCAGGCAAAGTAGGATTAAACATTTATTGTAGGAATAAAAAGCTAGGAAAAGAGGTGAAAGGTTTGAGCCTAGAGCTTCAGATGAAAAGCTTAAGGGAGGCCAGTGCCTTTACACCTCCAGGCTTCTTGGGCCCCAGTCACCATCTAGCCTCCTCCTCTGACCCTCAGATGTGCAAATGGCTAATGCTGACCTGATGAGGAAGGAAGAGAGAATTGGCTCCAAATAAAATGTTTATTGGTTTAGAAGATATAATGATGTGGGAAAACAATGAAAAGACAGAAATGTTCATGGTGCTAGGCAATAACATATAAATGAGATAGAATAAAGACAAGGCCTAATCCTCCAAACTGAGTTCCAACTTGAACTACCCAAAATCAGGTCTAAAAGATTCAAGTTTAGCTGGTTCCAATGTTTACGGAAAAATACTTGTGGAATTTAAATTATGGCCAAATGATACATACTAAAATAATTATCCAGAGAGAAAAATCTATTATTTGTCTTCCAGCCCTTAAACTGCTACTAAGAGATCCCCACGAAGCCTGAAGGAAGAACGCTTCTTTTTAACCAGCTCTATCTTTACTGCACATCCTGGAGGAGAAGGCGTTTGAAAGTTCACTGTTTGTTTCACTTGGGAAAACCTACTACTGCAAAGTGACATGAAGCTTAGAGCTCAGATGAAACGAGAAGCTAGGAAATGATATTTTTTCAAAAGCTGTTCAGAGGAACAGGATAATCAGCCTTACTCTCTGAGTACTTTATTCCTATTCTCGTAATTGTTCTTTCTCTTTCTTTTCAGAAGTAGGTAAACCCTTTGGGGTTACCTCAGCAATCTGAATCATGATACTCAATCCCTGTGTCTGCAGACATTGCTGGAAGCCTCAATGCATGATGTGAACCATGAAACTTTTTGTATCAAAATTTTGATACAGCTTCTGGAAGGGCCAGGCTCTTGGCTCATGGCTTGACATTTTACTCCAGTCAATTCCCACAGATGTGTTTGTTATTCCCTCAGCTTCTGACATGTTATCAAGAATGACAGAAATCTTCAAATCAACAGATGGAAGATTGCAAGGAAAAGAATGTCCATACAGGGTGGGGCAAAAGTAGGTTTACAGTTGTGAGTATGCGAATCAGGATTTATTCTTGTGTTATTATTCTTAATTATTGTATTATTTTCTTTTCTTTTTTTCTTTTTTAAATTATTGTATTATTTTCCATGGAACAACACTAAACCTACTTTTGCCCCACCCTGTTTAATTTCTCAGCTATCAAATTGTGTAAGGCAGATAATTTAGTGTTTGGTATATGTGGCAATTATAATCATCTCAGTTTTCAATAGTTTCTCTCTAAAAAAATCTTGCTATGAGGGACTAGAAAGTTCAATTACTGTTTTCATGAAATAGGCACAATTGCTAAGTGATAGGAATGGAAATCTTAAGCTTAATTTGCCTGTGGTAAAATATTCACAATCATTTGGTAACACTGGCTTAATTTCAGGGGTCAGTTGTAACACACACACTTATATAGTTTTCTCATTAGACCTCAGTTACACTTTATTGCTAGATATTCAAATAATAAGGTTAAACATGTTCAACCTGGGACAATTAAAAATGGTTTCTTGAACAGAATGCCCTTTGGGATCACATTAATCTGAGGGATAAAAAATTAATGGTACTAAGCAATTTGGATTTTACTTACTATAATTCCATTTTTAATAATTGATTTAGTGAGAGGGGGACTTTTTTTTGGGGGGGGGGTTCTTTTGTTGTTGATAACAGGTAAGAAAATATTTGGATAGATGTTACATACACTACCACTTTCCAATGGTATATATTTTTTCTAGTATTAGGGAATAGAGGTGGTTATATTTCTTCTTCATCATAATTTATGGGCTACTTGAGAAAAATGTTGCTTTGGTCTATGGTGTTGAATAATATCTTAAAAAGTCCTCAATTTGAGATAGCCACTGTCACATTACTATAATCACATTGTAACAGCACAGTAGCCACGAAAGTATAGGATAAAATAGCCAAGAACACATATAAAAGTTACATTCAGTCACATACAGAGGAATATTTAATTTTAGGTACATTCATATCAGATTTCCTCTTTAGTAAAGCCACATTTTCAGCATCACAGTGTGACTACAATAAAAATAAACAGAGATTATGTTTTCATGTTATCTGGGATCTGCATTCATGTTGCCCTTATCCATCTAAAATGCAGGTGACTGTTTTACACTAGTTTCAATGTAGTTCATTTATGCCTTTCCACCCCTCCTCTGTGGAACTGATAGCCTGTGGTTGATAGCAATACCACACCTTAAGAGAGGCCCTGTTCCCTTTCAGTGCTGATGTCTTACATGTGCTGCTTGAAATGTCTCTCTCTAACCTGAACTCCTCTCCCTTGCTAATTGTTCAAGACTCACAGTAGCAAGTATGCCAAGGTTTGAACTTTGGGACTCTCCTTCTTTCCTTAAAAAATTACAGTGCTGGCAAGGATATGGGAAAAAGGAAGCCCTTGTGCACTGTTGGTGGGAATGCAGGCTGGTGCAGCCACTATGCAAAACAGTATGGAATTTCCTCAAAAAATTAAAAATGGAACTGCCTTTTGATCTAGCAATTCCACTACTAGGACTATATCTGAAAAACCATGAAACACCAATTAATAAGAACTTATGTAACCCTATGTTCATAGCAGCAGTATTTACAATAGCTAAGTGCTGGAAAAAGCCTAAGTGCCCATGAATGGATGAATGGATCCAAAACTTTGGTGTATTTACACAATGGAATACTACACAGCACAAAGAAAGAAGTAACTCCTACCTTTCGCAACAAAATGGATGGAACTGGAGAGTATTGTGCTTAGTGAAATAAGCCAGTCAGTGAAAGACAAATAACATACAATCTCACCTAATATAGGAGACTAATAAACAAAACAAATAAGCAAAATAGAACCAGAGGCAGGGAAATAAGGAACAGACTTTCAGTGTGCAGAGGGAAAGGGGGAGAGAGAGAAAGAGGCAAAGAAGGGGACTAGTTTAGTCAAGGAACTAGTATAAATGACCCATGGACATGGACAACATGTGGGATTGACTGTGGGAGGGGGGATAGGAAGGGGGGAGCAGGGGGGAGCAACAGGGGAAAAATGGGATAAATGTAATACAACAGCAATATGTTAATTTAAAAAGATTACAATGAAATGACTGTTTTTGTTTTGCTTTTTTTTTTTTGTTTGTTTGTTTGTTTCTATCCATTGTCTTTGAATAAATGGAGAGGAAAATTGATGGGTCAGAAAATCTCATGGCTATATTATATTAATCTATTCCCTGATTCAAATGCTTAGCACAGACTTAAATATGTATTTTCCACTGAAAATCAGGTCAATATACCATCCTTTTTCATTCCTCCATTTCCCAAGAGTCCATTAGGAATAAAATGCTGTGGCATATATGGATAAGAGAGATATTAAAGATACAGGATCTAGCCCTGGCTGGTAGCACAGTGGATAAGGCGCCGGCCTGTGAACCCAAAGGTCGCAGGTTCGATTCCCCAGCCAGGGCACATAACCAGGTTGCAAACCAGGTCTCCAGTCAGGTCTGTGGCTGGAGGCAGGTGAAAGGCAACCATACATTGATGTCTCTCTCCCTCTCTGCCTCTCTCCCTTCCCCTCTTTCTAAAATAATGAAATTAAAAAAAAAAAAAAAAAAAGGGACCTAACCTTTAAAAAAAAAAAAAAAAAAAGATACAGGATCTATACAAGTTGGTGATTGAATGGATTTTCAAGGAGGGAGGGGGAGGGAGGGAGAGAGATAAACACATTAAAAACATAGCCAGGATTACTGTGCTAAGTGAACGATGGTGCCATTTACTAAGATATGTAATACAGGAGGCACAATATATAATAATCCCATAATAAGTATAGTGATAATGCAGCCAAAATCTACCCCATTAATCCTAATATTAAAAAAAAAAAAATGGTCCTGTTGGCTTATAAACATTCTTAAACTTTTTAATGTATGTCTTGATTTAGGGTTGAGGAATACACTTACTCATAATATTTAGTATAGCACAGTACTATTTAGGTACATACTGCTTCATAATGGCAAGGCGGTAACAAGCTACTGTTTCATCTGAGAGCATTTAAGTGAGGGACAAAGATGAAGGCTCTTAGCATGACTTTCCTTTGAGGATAAATTTTCTCAGTATAAAGGGTCCACTGTGAATAAAAATATAATAATAAAAATCAGTATTGTTACTCTGAAGATTTGAGTCTCTCCCCAACATATTGACTTTCTGGACAAATTTTGTACTAACCAAATATGAGTTAAGCTTGTATAATCTTTCAGTAAAGACATTAGCTTAGTTAGCATATTAATTAAGACAAGTTACAATACCCTCTTCCCTTCATTGCTGTGTAATTATTGTGTGTTCAACATTTGTCCAAGCAGTTCCATTGCAAGGAGTCTGTCCATCTGAGATTGCTGGTACTAATACTCCTGCCATAAAATTACTGCAGTATGTTAAGGATTACTGGCCCTAGGGTACTTGATTTATTTATATTTTGAAGTATGTAATTTAATTTTGATTGTACATTATGTGATCAAGGATTTAGAATACCGCAAGGTCTTTTGGAAATCTCTTAATGGGCATAATAATGCTGCTACTACACATGCTGATGATTTAAGTCTACTTTTTATTGCCCCTGGAAGTCCTTCTCATCCCATTAGGATGGAGATACTTTCCCTTACTGCCACTGACATTTATTTGAGCAGCCTATTTAAGTTCTGTGGCATGCATTGCTAGCAATGAAGAAAATACCCAGAACAAAAAATAAAAGTCTTTTTGGATTAAATAGAAAATAAGTACTTCAAGTAGATAGGCAGTTAAGTCAGCAAACAGACAGATGCATACTCTCAACTTCAGTTTGAAAGATAAGAAATTCTATAACATCTGATCTGGCTATACACTTACTTTGACTCAGGAATGTTTTCCCTTGATTGAGCATAATGAAAATAAAATTTATAGAATTGGTGGAAATACTATATTATATTGTCTTAGCTCTTCATTTATATATCTACACACACATACACCCTTTTATTCCCAAGTATGTCTGCACAGCAGATCTTTCCAAATATAATTAAAAGGCAATCTGAAAAAAAATCTTTATTTCTTTTTAATTTTAAATAATCATGAAAGACAACTAAAATTATTTCCATATTGTATTATAAAATGCTTGACCATTTAGGCAAGTTAAATAGAAGTTAAAGCAAATAAATGTGATTAGTACACTTCAGATGATAATTCAGATACTGAAGGCCACTTAGTGGTGTACCCAGGGATAGTTTTCCTAAACTCTCTATTTATTCTTTTATTATTGCTGTTTCCTTAAGAAAAACTGTATCATTTTCTTTAAAATACGTAAATTAACATACATATATATATCTTTGGGCCTCTTTTAAACAAAGTAGTAAAAAATAAATTAGAATAGGCCAAAGTATTAGTGTTTTAAACTTTAATAAAAACTGTATTTCTGTATTTAACTAATTACAAAAAAATACTGCCCAAAAAGAAAAGAGTGTTGAATTATTGTAAACTCAAATATATAGAGACTATAGAACTCCCTATATCCCAAACTTAGTCCATTAAATGTTGGGGCTCTTATCATTTAGTCCCTGAGAACTTGAGTTGCATCTACTAGTTTCTTTCCTTCAAGGCTAAGTTTTATTCCTTATACATTCAGTTACTGACTAGGTCTCTATACCCAGTTCTTCAGCATCTCATTCTGAGGTGGGAACATCACCAACGCTCGCTAATAGGAACTTGGTGCAGGGGCTGACTTGCTGGTTGGAGACCCTCTCCACTTTTCCCTTGTCAACATGTCTGTAAAATAAAGTTGGTCTCAATACTCTTGTGCCTTAGATAGACCCTATTGTCTCTTCTCAAAGCTACCATTGCAAAATACTAACAATAATGATAATGATGACAATTTTGTTCACCGGGCCAACCCTATCTATCTGACTCATGTTACTGCCTAGATTCCAATTTCCTTGTTCCCAGTTTACACTGATTATAAGACTTAGTTCCTCAAAGAAAAGAAAGATAAGAAAAATAAAATAATAGAAAGTTTTGGGACTGAAAGCAAGGGTTCTATCTCAAGTATTATTTGTGGAACTTCATCTGACCCTTCCGTAAGGCCAGGCTGCACATTCCCTTCTGCTTTGTCCGTAAACACCTCTACCCACTAACAGAAAAGGCTGATTACATTCATCTCCTTAAGCTTTTTAAATCAATGGGGACAATGTGTTAAAAGTTACAACATACAGGTTATATTACAAGGGGTACGTAATGTAAATATAAAAAAAATTATACATACACCTGATATATCTTTATACAAGTTTTTAGAAAAAGAGGGCTGTATTTGAGTCCCAGCTCTGCTAATCTGAGCTTCCAGGCCTTGAGTAAGTAGCGTAGTTTCACTAATTTCATTTTCCTTTTTTTATTAAGTGAAAAAAATAATAAAGTACTGTTGTGAAGACTGAGTATGAATTTGAAAGTGTAAAGTCAAAGAACTATACTAGTGAAAAGGAATAACATTACATTTGACAAAGTAAAATTAAAATAATTTCATAAGAAAGTTACTTGTCTGTGAATTAAGGTAGATAAACTAGAACAAGCACAGCAAAAATAGGACTTGCCTAAAAGGTTTTAATTAACTAGTCAATATAAAACAGATAATAAAGGTCTTAATTCAACCATCTGGCATCTTTTAATCAATTGCTGAAATTAGTGCCTGGTGTCTACTTTCCCCATTGCCAGTAAAATATTTTAACAATATATGTTATTCCATAATTGTTAGATTAAAGCTCTTCTAAAAGGTGGCCGGAAATAGGTATGTTACCACTTTGGGTCCCTACCCCTGTCTCCTGTTTATATGACACGGTTCATCTGATGGGTGATTTGAACATTAAAATGTGATTTGGTACACAGAGGAGACAACACTAAGTAACTTCCATCAGCATCCTGGGTTTGCTGTCAGTGACGAGATGAAACACATTACTCAACCCGATGAGAAGCAATCCTTGGAGACAAATTAAAATAGCAGTAGTTTCAGATTAACACCCAGGGAAGGCAAAGGAAGGCCAGAAAATCCCATCGTTATTCTTAAAAGAACTACAATTTGATGAAATGTAACACCAACATACAACAGTCAAAACATTTTCAAATAGAAAAGAAACATTGAAAAGCCATTGGCTGTGGCAATTCTGATTGCCTTCCTTTTTCTTTCTTTTGTAGAAGTCCAATGTGCTATCCATTGTGCGACAGAGCCTTTTTCTTTCTTTTTTAAAATTTCAGCTTTATTGAGGTATAATTGACTAACCAAATCCTAAGGTACACATACATCATGGTGACCTGAGACGAGCAGACATCATCAAAAAATTCCCCCTGCCTAGTGAATTAACGTGCCCATCACCTCACATATCTTTCCCTTCCTTATTTATTAAAAAAAAATTTTTTTGTGAGCGTATCTGAGTTTCACCCTCCCAGCAACCCCAACCTCAAAACACAGTGATATCAGTCATAATCACCATGCTTAACATCAGACCTTATCTCATACCTGCAAGTTTGTACCTTTCTACCAGCCTTTCCCTATTTCCCTCACCCACTACCCCAGCAACCCTTTCTGTTCCTGTGAGTTTGACAATTTTTTTTACATGATTTCCTTCTTATCATTGTCCTCTATCAGTCTGTGTATGTGGATTCTGGCCTTAAGTTCCATTATGAATAAATTCATCAGAATTCCTAATTCTCTCTTTCCTTTCCATTTCCACTGCTGTCATCACTTTATTATTTCACATCTGGACATCCGCAGGAATACATCCTGTTCACTAGGCTCTTTCTATAGCAGGGTTTTCATTATGACACTGTCTTGCAAAAAAAAAAAAAAAATTCTTTATTAGTCATTGATTCAGTCAGGTCCATGCTGCATACCCTGACATTCAAATTCTGTATCAGTTCCCTCTGTTTTCCCAGCGATCACTGATTACTTGGCAATGTGACTCCACAGTCTCATTCACACGATGCCCACACATACCACACTCCTCCTTGGCTCTGTACCTTCGGACATGCTGTTGCATTCCCGGAGAGTGCAGCCTCCCTTCCTGCAGCTAGGCCAAATTCCATGCTTTCTTAAAGGCCCAGTTAAACCCTGTCCCTCCGGGAAGCCTCCCCCAAACGTCTGTGAATAATTATGCTAAAATCACATTAAAATTCTTAATGTCTATATACTCTTCTTTTCACTTAGAAATATTTCAGGATTTTCCAAACATGTTCCCCTTGAAAAAGTGTAGCTAAGTCATGTTATTCTTGTGGAAAAGCATGTGATGTTGACTCAATTTGTCCCTACACAACTAAGAACATCCTTGCTAGCAAGAAGTAATTAAATACACATCTACATACAATGTAAAATAGTAATCAAGGGCATTTGTGATAAATGGCTGTTAACACCATGAGCTAACTATTCTTAAACATTTGCATCAATATTGGCCTGTTTTTTGTTCCTTCATTTTGGTATCAGTTTATGTTCAGTGTCAGCAAACTGATGGAAGTCATTAAAGTCACCAGGGTTTAGGATTAATTAATTGTTTGCAAAAAAAAAACTTACCTTGGAGACATTGACCCCACAACGGAAACAGTAGAATATAAATTTAGAGGGTTTTGTTAATCTCTATGAGCCTCAGTTTATTTATAGCAGTAATATATGGGTATTAATACCAGATTAGGGGAATGATTACATGATTTTTTATGTATGGAAAAACCTTATATATCATGGGGTTGCTAATGGTAGCTAATGGTCTGCTGCAGAAATGCAAAGCTCTCTATTCACCACTCTTGTTTTCTTTTTTGTCTCCAGCAAAGTGAGTGAGGCTGAGGGTAATGTAACCATGCCTGGTTTAAGGGCCAGGGACTAGGGAGTGTGGTTATTTTGTTTTCTTCTATCCTCCTTCGGTGTCAAATGTTAAAGATTGAGGACTTTTCTCTTTTAAAGAGCCTGGGTAAGTCAAACTTGGTCCAGGGCCTACTCAGACCTGTCTGGCTCTGTCTCTGACCCTTGTCTTTGACCCTTTGTCTCCTTCTTTCTACATCTTCATCATTCTCTTTTTGTCTGGACCATCCTTCCTTCACTCTTTTCCTCTTTTGGTCTCTTTCACACTTTATTCTTTTGTCTTGGCATCTCTGCCTCTATATATCTGTTTGCTTTCTTTTCCTTTCTCACTGTCCTCTTTCTTTTTCTCCCTCTTCTCTCTTTTTCTGTCTCTGTTTCTGTTTTTATGTATCCATGTTGCTGTCATTCTCTTACTCCTTAAATGTTCTCTCTTGCATTTAGCATTCTGCTCTGCTGCTCCCTGGTATGTGTGTGTATGTGTGTGTGTGTGTGTGTGTGTGTGTGTGTATATACATATATATATATTTTTTTAAATCCTCTGTGTTAAGATCTGAATCTTAGGTTTAACCTTAGAAAAGGTAGCCAAGATGACTTTCATTCTGTTCATTGTCCAAGGACATTCATAGTGCTCTGGCATGGAATGAAACAATTCTTCATAGTGCCCAGATGTGCCTTTTGTCTTGTTTTGTTTATGTTGAGTAATAGGTGGTATAACACCTCAGCTAATAATTAATTTATAGTCTGCTTTATGAACATAGTCTATGTTCTTCACATGGATCTTAAGAGAAAAGTGCTGTGACAAAGCAGAATGCATGTATCTTTGGCAAAATAATAATAATAGTTTATATTAAGAAACCATTGCAATATGGAAGACACTATTTTAAGTGTTTTTCTTCTATGGACTCATCTAATCCTCACAACTATGAGTTGGTACACTACTATTGCCACTGGGGTGATTTTCAGCCTGTTGTCCCAGCTCATGCACTAGGAAGTTATGTCCAGGTAGTTTATCTGGAGACCCAGCTCTTAACCAACATGTTTGACAGTACTGCTGATGATTATTGGTGGTCATTGTATGTTTTTAAGATACAGTGAAATAATAGAGCCCTTTCTTGATTTTAATCATGCAACACTTTTTGGATATACTTTATCGAATACTTTCTTTCTTTTCTATGGTGGCACAGAGACAACTTATAAAATAGATTATTAATAGGTCCCATAATTTGTGCATTCTTCACAATACTTGCTAGATTAGATGCTCCCTGTTCATGGAATGAATGACTCAAGGAACAACAAAGGATAAGTAAAGCCACAGTTCTGGAATTTTGGGGGAACATCACACATAACATGATAGAAGTAATTCAGAGCATAGCAGGTATAGCTAGACAAGGGCTTCCAGTTTGTGTGTTTGTTTTCTGGTTTGAGCACTATCTATAAGAATAATTGTCAAAATAATTGTAAGCTGGTGTTTAAGACTTACTTTCTTTCTTTCTTTCTTTCTTTCTTTCTTTCTTTCTTTCTTTCTTTCTTTCTTCTTTTTAAAAATTCTATCTACTATTTTTAGAGAGAGGGGCCGGGAGAGAGGCAGAGAGGAAGAGAGACATCAATGTATGGTTGCCTTTCACCTGCCTCCAGTTACAGACCTGACTGGAGACCTGGCTTACAACCTGATTATGTGCCCTGGTTGGGGAATTGAACCAGCAACCTTTGGGTTTGCAGGTAAGACTTCTTTCTACTATGGCAAGAAAGTAATTGGTAGATAAAATACATTAAGTGGAAAAGTAATTTATGATATTAAATATTGTACTATTATGTTCAAGACTATGCTTCACCTAGAAACCACTGTCTAATATTTACATGAATACATTATAAACCCTACTTGTTGGTTCATAGCTAAATCTGCATGAGAAGTTTTAGTAGGAAAAACAGTAAAAATATGGTTGGGTTAGTCTTAAATAATAATCACTTCCATTTATATAATACCTTTGAAAGGATCCCCAGAATCTTGTTAACTTTTAAAATCATGCATCAGAATTTAAAGTCAAAACATCCTGCTGGCCTGATGTTGAGGTTACAAATTTAAATATACTGAGATCAGCAAGTGTCAGAGGTATGGTTCTCATTATAACATTGTCTCAGACTCATAAGCATACTTTATTATGTTTTCCTTAAAAATTCCTATTTAAGAGTTCAACTGCTACTGAAAATATTACGTCACTCTTAAGTGTTCAGCATGAAAAATTGCAAACATTGTGGGATTGTTGTCTTCCTTGTGTTGGTATCTTGAACAATAGCATAACATTGCTGCAAATTGAATTTTGATTTTGCCTGGGATCATAAACTCAATGAAAATGCTGATCTAGAAGACAAATAACAATTTGATCTGCTCACCTTGCTTACTTCAGTTTGCCCATTCCTTAAGTTTAAGAAGGAATGGAAGCACAGAAGGAGGGTAGTTCTGAACCTAACACTTATTGTTTGTCTACATGGTTGAGACAGTGCATTAGGTGTTTTGCCAACATGCTAAACAATTCTAAAAAGTAGTTGTTGTTTTATCTATTTTACACATGAGTAAATGGAGGCTTGTAGAGATTAAGTGACTTGTCCAAAGTGAGATTACTGATGATATGCAAATCTAAATTTGTTAGTTTCTAATGTTATTCCCACTATTCTCACTAAATTAGGTGGGAGAAGAAACCTACTAAGTACCTCTACAGACTGCCTACCACTTCTTCAAATCAAGGTCTTCATTTAAAGATTATTCGTGTTTAGGAGATAGGTTGCAAAATTTTTTTTAAAGGCTAGGACAAAATTTTAAGCACAAAGTTAAGAGTTCCCCAACATACTCCTCATAACTGATACCCAACATTTTAATTTAGAAACATATGGAGAAGGGTATGTGAGTCCAGTTAAGAAGGAAGCTGTGGGGCAAGGCCATCTGCTTATATGCACCAATTCAGTCACCTTCTGGGGAAAAAGGGGCATGACACAGTTTATCAAACAAGTTGTTGTTATTGTAGGGGGCAGTTTACTTATGTAATAGACATACATATAGGTAGGCACTCTCTTTGGAATAAAAATGTATTTTCAGATGTCATGATAGGATATAGCATGATAGCATATATACGGTTATAAAACTGTATGTAATAGAGAAAGCATCCATATTTTTCCAATATATAGAACTCTCCAGAATCTTATATATTCCCTTGAAGTCACTAAAAGTTAGAACCCTCACCTTTTACAGCTGGAAAGGCATTGCCATTCCTAACATTTTAGAGATGTGAAAACTGAGGTCAGAGAGGTTAGTTTATTTGTTTAAGCTAGCATGTGTCAGAGCCCACATAAGAACCTAGGCTCACTTATGTAAACTCATTCTCCAGCTTCTGTTCACAGCAAATAGATTCTGGAAGATAGCTTCAGAGTTCTGGTTTGCTTTGCAATAGCTACGTTAGAAAAGTTTTAATAATTGAGTCCTATTTGGGATAGACTGGAAGCACTCATTATATAAGTTATATACTTTGGAGTAGTTGTAGGAAGCCATTCTTTTAGGATGAGGGTGTGTGTGTGTGTGAGGTGCAGAGGTTTAGGGGCAGAGATGACAGAGAACAGAGAGATACAGTAGACATCTATTTATACACTCCCCCCTGCCCCCACTCCTGCTTTACCACATTTCCCTAATTTTCTTATTACCATTTGGCCACTTTGTCCTCATTACTTCTACTAGACACTCCTCCTTTTCCAGCCCTGTAAGCGGGAGCGCGTCAGGACCCAGCCTTTCATCTCCCTATCTTTCCTTCTTAGTTCTTAGGCTACCTAATCAAATCCCCAAATCACCTGTAAGTTGTTCAAATTCACATTTATTACCTGAAGCAATCAACTTTCTACAAGATTCTAGGTTCATGTAGCTAACAGTGTTATGATAGTTCTACTGTGTTACCTAGAAGCTATCTCAAATTTATTGTATCCTTAACCAAATCTCCTATTTCCTATCTCCTATTTCTGTATTCTTTATTGCAGTACATAGCACTACTAGTCACCCAGCTGCTCAGGCTGGAAACCTTGAACACCTATCTTTTTTTCCCATTCCATATCCAGCCAATTAGGAAATCCTATCTGATCTACCTTCACAGTACATTCAAGGCCCAACTACTTCTCGGCACTTTTAGCACATTTAGTGCAAGCTCCATCATCTCTTTTCTGTGCCCCAGCAAGGGTCTGCTAGATGGTATCCATACTTCCTCTTGTTTCCTGTGTTGTATGCTCTACACATCAGTGAAAATGTTCCCCTGCTCCAAGTTCTCTAATGGGTTTTATTATTTTTTTAATTACACTTGAAATAAATCCCAAAGTCCTTATCATGATATACAACATTGCCTTCTTACTTCATTCAGGTCTTTGTCGAACTGACATCTGAAAGGCTGTTCATGATAGATAGATCGATAGATAGATAGATATAGGTACATATATACATAAATAGATTAATGTTCCACTGCTTGCTTCATGAGGTTAGGAACAAAGTAGGAGGAATCACACCTGATATCAAACTATATTATAAGGCCATTATAATCAAAATAGTCTGGTACTGGCATAAAAACAGACACATAGATCAATGGAACAGAATAGAGAGCCCTGAAAGAAACCCAGGTCTCTATAGTCAATTAATATTTGACAAAGGGGGGAAGGAGCATAAAATGGAGTAAAAATAGCCTCTTCAATAAATAGTGTTGGGAGATCTGGACAGGTACATGCAAAAAAAATGAAACTAGACCACCAACTTACACTATATACCAGAATAAACTCAAGATGGATAAAAGACTTAAATATAAGTTGCAACACTATAAAAGTCCTAGATGAAAACATAGGCAATAAAATGTCAGATATCTTATGCAGCAATATTTTCACCAATATTTCTCCTAGGGCAAGAAAAACAAAGGAAAGAATAAACAAATGGGATGACATCAAACTAAAAAGTTTCTTCACAACTAAAGAAAAGATCAGCAAAATGAAAAAGGAACTAACTGTATGGGAAAACATATTTGCCAGTGATACCACAGACAAAGGTTTGATCTCCAAAATATATAAAGAACTTATATCACTCAATACCAGGAAGACAAACAAACTAATTAAAAAATAGGCAAAGGACCTACACAGACACTTCTTCAAGGAAAACATGCAGAAGTCCCATAGACATATGAAAGAATGCTCAACATCATTAGCCAACTCCTAATAAGTCCTTGTTGATAAAACAGACTTGTATTTATCAAATTTTGTATTTATCAAAATTACGGAACTTGAAACTCACAGCTAAAAATGTAGCAGTTAAATCAATGATTATAATTGAACTAAAGTATTCCATTTTATTTATATTGTCCCACAAAAGGATAGCCAGGATTATTTTCTTAAATTAACTATATAGGAACTATTTTCAACCTTTACTCTTAAACCATATTAACTAAAGGGAAGTGTGAGTACTGAGCTGATATTTAACACTTGCATACATATACATTTACCCACTCTCCCAAACCAAAAAAGTTTATTTAAATGGACTTTCATGTAACCCAAAGTGGCTGTAGAATAACTGCATGGTGATCTTGGGGGATTCTATATTGAGGGAGCTGCAAGTGAAATAATTCCACAGGTTGCAGGTAAGCAATCAAGATAGTTGAGGGCAGAGGGTGTCTTCACAGAAAAGATGTTCCTGTAGTTCTCAAAGACATTGAAAGGTGAGATTTTCCAAAATATTCAAGTCTATGTAGAAGTGATCACATGGTGAAGCAATTAAGCTTGCTCAAAGAAAGAAAAGAAAGACTGAAAGAATTTTAGAAATGAACTTTACCCACCCTCAATATGTTGTAACCTGAAGGCCCATGATTAACATAAACTGTCAAGCAAAGAAGAATCAATCGAACTTCCATTAGCTACTATTCTGAGCAACTTCTAGTGTCTGTTAAGGTGGGCCTACAGCCCCACTCTATCTGCAGGGTAAAAATGTGTGGTTGCCCCTTGTTCCACTCTAGGGGTCTTGCAACACAGAACAAAAGTGATGCTTTAAAATAGCAGCTTTTCCTGACAAAATGTATGTTTTTGGTTAGTGCAGAAGATGTGCAGGATCCTCTGGGAGCTCATTCCAGGGATGACTAAGCAGTCTCCTGGTGCACATGTTTGCAAATGTGTGAGCGAGATGTGGGAATCTCAGAAAGGGCCCTCCTGGAGGAGGAACCAGTTAAGCTGAGAAAGGAAAAATGCCCAGGTAAAGACCACAAGAATTGGACTTGAATATAGAGAGCCCTCTTCCACTCAGAGGGAACAGGATGAGTTTTAAAACTGACATCATACTAGTTAGTGAGTATACAAAGAAGGCCTTGGTCCTAGCCTACTTTCAATTGTTTTGCTTTGTGTTTTTTTTTTTATGAATTTGGTTAACTGCTTAGAATTTCCCCATTAGTTGTACAATGGGGATAAAAACAATGGTCTCAAGGAACCATGTTTAAGCTTTAATTAAAATAAACAATACAAATAAAATCATCTGTATAAAAATTACAAGTTATATTTTTAAAAACTATCAAAGTTGATTATCACTACAGCTGCAAAATACAGACAACCACTCTTTTATCCCCGGATTCATCTGTAGGCTTATGGAAAGCTGATGTTCACAATGGGCTGTTTGTTGTACTTTGAAAAAGGATGACGGAAAATTAGGCTCATCTAAGGGAAGAGCAATGAATTGATGGAGGAGACCCTTCTTAAATGGATAAAGAAGTTTACATTATTTTGTCTAGAAAAGAGATGGTAGAAGGAAGATATTATAACTCTCTTTAAAAATATGAAGGGCTATTATTAGGAAAATGTAGGCCAGCTGTTCTTTGGCTCCTCTGAGGTTAGAATAGAAAATGTTGGCTGGGTTTGTTTAAACATTTGAGAGAAAGTAAAGGTTACTTATGGATTCCTGGAGACAGGAGATGGGCTGCTTTCTTAACAGATCCTGAGATACCATCTGCTTGGACGAATAGCTACTCAGAGGTGCCCCTTCAAGCTCCTGGACTCAATTATTCTAGTATGACAGCCACTGGGTGATTTGCAAAGGACACTGGGAACACTCATTTGGAAGACAATCACCTGCATAGATCCTCACTTGGAGAGAAGTGGAAGTGCCCTTTCCCGAGGCCCCTCTGAGGTGTGCGCTATGTTGTAAACTTCCCCTGAGCTTTTCACAGGATGATGCCTTCTTTCTCTGAGAGGCTATTTCTGGCTTTTTATTGTCTTCCATAGGCATTTATTTTCAAAACACAGGCAAAGGGACAAAAATCTTTTAAAATTTTCATTACATTTTAAAACATCATAATTTAAAATATATGTCTCAATTTAAAAAGTCTTCACAGACATCTAACTCCTGTAACATATATAGTGATAACTCATTAAATCATCTTAAATGTAACTGTCCTTTGCTGAAGAAAAAAAGAAACTCATGCCTTAGAACTATATATAGTATTCATTTGCATATCTATGCATATATGCACACACCTTATTTTACATTAAATCTGTCTCTATACTATTTATATTTATACCCATTTGCTGTACCCAAACATATTTGGCCCTTTTAGAATTCATCTGATTATTCTTCAGAAACTATTCTTTAAAAGTTATACTTGGTAAACTTTGCAACAAAATGGAATTATGGTGGAAATCCTATACAAATACTCAACCTTTCCAACAGCAATAAATTACAATTTCAAAAACATAAGGTGCTGACCTCCCAGTGTGAACAGAGTAGGGGGTGAGTGATGGGGATAAAGCTCTTGATTAGAAATGTTTTTCTTGAAGAATAAAGCATTTATGCAGGAAAACAGCTCTGAATAAAGTTGATCACCTCCTGATGTTTATCCGTATAAAGTATAAGATGATTTCTCTTCAAGGGAAGAAAGAATGAAAAATAAAAATACCTTACATTTTGGACTGATATCCAAAGTTATAAATGCTAAATGCATTTAATTACTACAATTTTACAGTTTCCCCCTGTAAATAAATTTAAAACGTTTTTTTTTTTGTTTTTGTTTTTGTTTTTACAAAGAAGGAGCAAATGAACAATCCTAGAAGTGAAAAAACATTATTTAATTTTAGGCTATAGAAAGGACTAGTGGGTTATGTGCAAATTTCTTTGAAAAAAAAAAAAAATAGCACATGCTGCGTGGATTGGATTTTATTTTTAAAGCCAGGATCAAGGATTGAAGCTCTGCAACATGCTTCACAATAGGGGACAGCTATCAAGCTCCTGAACTCCATCAACCATGACAGAAGCAGAACATTTCTTTCATTTAGCCATTGCCTCCCTCCCTCTAAAAAGTTCCAACAAAACATCGCCTATAGTAAGGAGAGAGGATTCTTACAGAAACTGAGCCCACCACCATCTTTCCCAATGGTTCTTAATCCTTGACCCAGTTTTCTTTTTAAAAATACCCATGTCAATGTCCCCACTTAAGACAAATTATTTAGAAGGAGGCCTGATATTGGTATTCATAAAAACAAAACAAAACAAAACAAAAAAAAACCTCTGTTGTTCTTGTTTGCTTAGTTTGTTTGTTTTTTAGATTCAGTTTTTGATAGATATGTATTTATTACCATTTTATTCTTTATTATTTTGATCTTCTTTTTCATAAATAAGTCCCTTTAACATTTTTATAATAATGGTTTGGTGATTATTTACAGACAGAATCATGGAGAGGGAGAGTGTTTCGATGGTTGTTCTATGGGAGGGGTGTGTTGGGGAATGGGCGAAGAGCTGAGAGGATTAAGAACTACAAATAGGTAGTTACAGAATAGCCATGGGGATGGAAAATATAGCACAGGAAATGGAGTAGCCAAAGACTTTATACACATGACCCATGGACATTAACAATGGTGTGAGGATTGCCCAAGGGAGAGGGGGTGGTAGGAGAAGGAGGAGAAAAATGGGAAAAATAGGGATAACTGTAATAAAACCTAATAAAAATCTATTAATAAAAAACCCTCTACAAGTAATTCTTATATGACGGTTGGGCTGGGAACTACATTGGCACCCCATTTATGTGTCCCTTTGCTATTATCAACACAGTAAGAGTAACTCAGTCACAGAGGTTAACAATTTAAGCCCAGATCAGCCATTCCGTTTTTGTCCTCTTACCCTTTTACTAATCTCTTTGCTCCCTCTGTAGTCAAATCATTTCCATGCTATAACAGCACTATAATAATATTCTCCAATGTTGGTGTTCTCTTGGCTGAATCTTTTCACAGGGATCTTTCAGAGACTTTCATCTGTTTGTTCCCTAAATATAATCCCCGAATCTTCAATTTACTCACATTTCTTCGGTAAAAACATTCAAACCCTTTTTAAAAAATCATTTATTTACTTTTGGATGGAGGGGACAGAAGGGAGAAAGAGAAGGAGAAAAATATCAATGTGTGAGATACATTGATCAGTTCCCTTTCGCATGCCCCCAAGTGAGAACCTGGCCGGCATTTCAGGCGTATGTCCTGACTGGGAATTGAACCAGTGACCTTTCAGTTCTCAGGCTCATGCTCAGTCTGCTGAGCCACGCCAGCCAGGGCCAAAGTTTTTAAACAGACCATTCTAGGACCTCTGTAATTGGAGGCAGATTCTCTTTCCAACTTGAGAGTGTATCATTTCATAGCAGAAATCCTGAACTCCTTCAGGGTTTATCTATATTCAACATTTCCTGAATACCTTCCTCAACCCCACCTCCTTGAATTTTTTCTTCTGTTATCTTCTTGAAATGCTGACTTTCTCTGCTCAACCTAAATCAAACCGTATCCACTTGGCATCTTAGCTCAAGTATCCCTTCCTAAAACATTTCTCAGCCATGAAAGCAACCTCTCATCAATTCACTGTCTTTGGAACTTATTTTCTGCACTGTATACTTTGCTCCATTGTGCTCCCAATGCTATCGGAGGCTTTTTTTTTTTTTTTTTTTTTTTTTTCAATTGAAGGTTTTATTCATTATTTTTAGAGAGAAGGGCAGGGAGGGAGGAAGGAAGAAATGGAGACAGACATCAATGTATGGTTGTCTTTCATCTGCCTCCAGCTATAGACCTGGCTGGAGACCTGGCTTGCAACCTCATCATGTGCCCTGGCTGGGAATCTAACTAGTGACCTTTGGGTTCACAGGCCAGCACCAATCCACTGAGTCACCAGCCAGGGCCTGAGGCTCTTATAAGACAAGGTGTACATTTCACATACAGCTTGAGGCACCTTGTGCAAACTCACACATAGTAGGGACTCAGTACTCATTTGCTAAAGAAATGTAAAATGATTAAATGGAACAGAATGACCATGATCTCATATCTTAGTGGCTTAATGCTGAGTAGGCAAGTGCTGGGAAGTACTGTCTGGATTCCAGTGCCAGAATTATATTTATGAGGACATATGGAGGACAAAACAGAAGGAAATGCTACAGTCCAAGAAGGAAAAAAATCATTCTCAGAAAAGAAGGCCATTTTTAAACTTAGAGTTCATTTAGATCTCCAAAAGATCACACACACACACACACTGATGGAAAGTAAAACTTCAGCATGGAAGAACCAATCATTTTAAGCCCCTTAAAGATGTAATGTTAATCAAATGTTTCTTAAATAGAACTTTAATCTTTGTTTCAGTTCAACTACCTGAGTGACCAGTCAAGATCTTGCCATCCTCTTAGTGTTAAAGCTATTTTCTTGAATATGAGAGGGGTGCTTGAATTTGCTCTCTCACAGAAGAAACTGATTTATTTAGAGACCCTTGATACCTCAATTCCCTTCCTTGTACTGCTTACCATTACACCTCTAAGCAGAGAGAACATGGAGTCACAAAGGTTTCCTGTAATTTTTCCCTTGTAAAGAGAACTTCTAACTCCCTCCCAGAGTGAATCTTGATTTAGATATAACATGTGACTAATCTTTAATTTTTTAAAATCAGAGTGTGAGATAATGTGATGCAAATGTGGGTATATGATAGTAATGGACTCTTTCCCCTCATCTCTAGCCATTTAGAATCAGGAATTTGATGTCCAGAAAACCAATCATGGTAAACACACTCTCCGTGTAACCATTGATCCAAGAATCAGGTTTTACAACAATGAGCTTTTCCCAGTCATAGAAAGTATTTAAGAAATTGGCACATGGCTGTATGAGAGCCAAAAGGATAGAAAGGGAAGTGAGCCTAGTTATTTCAGGGAAGATGTTTTCTTTTAGAAGAGATTCATAGAACAGAAAGTCTTTCATACTCTTCCTGTAGATGTGGCTGAGGAAGCATGTAGCCTTAGTTATTGCCAAAAGCATCCCACAACCACAAAGGAGCAGAATTGGGGGTGAAGATAACACCATGGCTGCTGCCTATGGGGCGAGGTAAAATCCATTTTGCCTTCTGGCTTTCCCACTAGGTGAGCCAATGAATTATGTTTTAAGTAAATAGTTCATATTGAATTTTCTATTACATGCAGTCCCAGGTACCACGGTGATATGATGAGTAGGGCAACTGAGATGCATTCTAAAGGAAGGGCATATCTAATTGCAAATGCCAAACTGGCTGACTAAACCAAAATGTATTTGCTTTAAATGATCTTGTTTTGACAATGGTTACTACAAAATTGGCTTTAGTATGAAAATGCCTTCAATTACGATTTTTTTTAAAATAATCACAGAGCACTCACTGGTGACAGAGTCTGGTGCCATGAGTGTTAAGAAGGAAAGCTGGACACCAAGGAAAGATATAATAAAGGAACAAGCTTATGTTGAGAGAAGAGATTCCTGAAAAATCCACTTTTCTCCAAAGTTTGATTTGAGCAGAGGAGAGCTAGGGGAGAGTGGGAACAGAAGCAACAGGACATGTGGCATCCTGGACAAAAGAGAGCGTGGGATTTTTGAGTACCTGAAGATTTCAGCTGTACAGAAAGTGAGAGGAAGGGATTAGCACCAAGAATCAAAGGCCTTGAGAGTCATCGTAGGCATTTTGTCTTCTCTCTAGGCTTGAAACACTACCAGTGCAAATACCAGATGTAAATGACAGAAGATTAACACTATTCTAACTATTGGCAGTTTGTAATGGTTGAAAAGTAAGCCTGTATTTATATGTAAAAAGTTAGGAATTCATGCTGATAAAAGAATCACATGATTATATCCATTGGAAGGCAACTACATTTTCTTCCAAATCCTACACTCAGCCAGATGGGTAAATGTTGCATGATATTAAAAACTTTTGAGTTCTTTAGAGTACTCAAAACAAACGTTTGCTCCCATTACATACAGATAAAGCTACTAAAGCATTCTTAGTTTTATAAAGTTACCTAAATTAGAGCTTGGAGGTGAAAGCTTTATTCCTTCATATTTATAAGCAACTCATTTATCAGTTAGTCATTAGCTGCTCTGTGCAACACTTGATTTTATAGAAATCTGCAAATGTTGTAGAGTTATAGACACTCCTCAGAAATTAGATTCCATTTAGTGAAAATCCATTTGAAATTTACTATCTGCATTACAGGAGGCATGTTACATAACTTCTCTTAGCTTTCATTTCCTCCTTTGTACAGTGCAGATAATATTAGTTCTATGTCATAACTTTATTTTCAGAATCAAACAACATGATACTTATTGGACACTATGCATGGAGCAAAGCAAGCCCTCAGAAATGTTACAATTTATCAGCAATAATCATTATTTTTCAATTGGTAATGCAGGTAGAAATGGAAATTCATAGGGAGCAGCAGTGAAATGGAAAGGTCATTAGGATGCTCTAGCTAGGACATCAGGCGTATTCAGAAGGAGAAGTGGGACCATTAATAGAGAGATATGCCAAAGTGCTGGGTTTTCAATAGGTAGCAAGGTGAGTAAGAGCCATCTAGGAAAATTCTGTCCTATGTACCCAGAAATCTGAAATCCAAGATTCAAAATGTAGTTTGAAGGCAAAGGAAGAGGCCAACTATTGACAACAAGAGCAAGAGAGCTGGTATTAAGGTATTAGAAAAAATACTTGAACTGGCCTAGCTACATTGGTAGCCCTGAGGCAGGGACCATTAGTCTGTGGGAGAATTCAAGGCTTGATATAAACTCTGGCTCAAGTCGGAAGATCTGCTTTGTAGCTTAATCCTGACACATGTAAACAAACTATTGATTCTGAGCAAATGAAGTGATTTCTATGATTCAGGTTCCTCATCAGTAAAATGAGGATAATTATATCTGGTTTGCCTACCAACATCTATTGAATCTTTATCTTGTTCCTGGAGTTGCAGTAAGGAGTCAAACATTAACAATCAATCATACTATGCCCTATGTAATAAGAGGAGATGCTGTCTTTCACAAGGACATGCATAAGGTTCTGGAGAACCCAACTGGGAAGAAATATCCACACTTGGCCAGGAGCATTAAGGAAGACCTCATTGAAGAGATCAAATGTAAGCTTCTGTTTGTTAGATGACTGGGAGCTCTCTAGGTGGGTGGGGAGGAAAAGATAGCCTCTCCTGAGAGACAGGGAGAATGTACACAAAGCACACCAGTATCTTCATGGATTAGAAACAAAAGTTGCAAGCTAGTCAAGCCACAGGCTGCTAGAGGTCCCACATTCTTTCCCAGTGCCATCATGGTCATTTCAGTTGTAGAACATGTTGGGAAATGTCTGACCTTGAGACTGAAATATTTCTTTCATTTGGCCAGCTTCTGCAATTCACTCCACGAGGTCAGAGTTTTTGCACCTGCAAATAGCACTGCTTCTAGTGGCCAACAATGAGCACGCTCTGTGCTTGGACTTCTACATTCATTGAAGTGGTCCTTCTGCATTAAGGTTGCAGATGTTAACTGAGCATCTGATGTGGCTGATTGCATCATTTCTGCCCTATGGCTGAACAGAAGGTTTCAGTTTGCCCTGCCTGCTAGGCTACTTAACCCTTCTAAGCAGACATAATCAGATAAAGAAGCCCAACTGTTACTGTAATTTTGTGGATGTAAAACATCTGCATGTGACTTTGTGGCATCTGGCACTGTTTGACACATGCAGAATTCAGTGCTGCAATTTCAAATTCTCTAAGGATGCCACGTGACAGTTTAGGAAACATTCATTTGCCATGACAGCACCAAAGCTCTGCTTCCAAACAAGCTAAAATAAGGAAAAATATATATTTTGTGAGGAAAATTCTAGTCAAGGAAATGTCATTCTATACAATTTTAGATAATCTCACCTTGGTATCAAGATGAGTCCTTATAAAGTATCTTTTACACTACAGAAAATAAAAAAGAGGCATTTTGTTATTATTCATTAATACACTCTTACTATTATATGCTAACTGTCCTGCTGGACAATGGGAATTAAATGAAAGACTCCTTTAAGGGAGGCAAGAAGTGAACAAATAACTACTTAATAAGAACAAATCACATATTTCCACAGGTGTGACTTCCTTTGGAGAGCCACTCCATGTGCTCTGATGCAGTGACCAATCTGGGTGCTCTCTCCCTAGACAACTCTCACAAGTGATGGTGGATGCACAATCAGAGAAGCTAATATATGCCACTCTGGGACTTGCCCACAAAAACCTTCACGAGAACTTCTTTCTTTCCACATGGGTTGCTCAGGAGAAAGATGACATTTCAGCAGTCACCTTCCTCAACACAGTGAACAGAGCCAAGAGACAGGGGAGGGAGTGAGAAAAAGGTGGGAAAGGAAGGGAGGAAGGAGAATGGGAAGAAGAGAGAGAGAAAACTAGAGGAAAATCTTATGACATCATTTGAGCTTTGTAGCAGTGGACTGACAACCTCATTTTTAAAAATTGATTTTTAATTTAATTAGATAATAATTAGAAATGTATTGCCTTAATTGGTATCTGAATGTTGGTATTGCAAGAGTCATACTTAAAATTTCAAATTATCGTGGGTAAAGAAGAGTAAAGATAAAAATGCATCTCTCCCTTATGAAGAATGTGGTTATACTATTGTAAATAAACTAGTTCATCTATACCTATTACATTTTAGGACTCAAGCTACCAGAGGTAGCACTTTGAAAAGTGGGTACAATCATTATTCAAAATGGTGTGGCATCATCCTGTAAAGTCAAGGAGACGTGTATAGCATGTATAGTGTGAGCCAGCAATTCAACCCCTAGAAATTCATGTATATGCATATAAGGATCCATGCACAAAGATTTCCTAGAAGCATTGTTTGCAATCCATTCTACCTAGAAACCAGAATTATCTACCAAGAGTAAAATGCATACATAAATATACGACAGAATACCATGCATCAATAAAAATGGATGAACTATAACCATACCTAAGAGAATGGCACTATCTTACTACCATAAAATTGAGTGACAGAAACTAGACACAAGAAATATATAAAGTATAATTACATTCACTTACAGAAAAAAAATATTGTTTGGGGCTAATTGGTAAAACAATAAAGTAAAGCAAGGCAGTGATGACTAGAAATGCTAGGATAGTAATTACTTCCTAGGGGACTTGAGAGGTTTGAGGTCAGGAACTAACACATGAAAGGCTTCAGAGTGCTAATAATGTTTTAATTTTTAAAATAGGTGTTATTCCTAGAAATTACATTCATACAAGTTTTATGGACTTTTTTGTATGCATGGTATATTTAACAGTTAAAAAGGAATTAAAAAAAGAACAATGCATTACAACCAAATGAATTTGGTTCAAGATTGCAAGAAAGATTTTATCTAGAAAATCTATCATGATAATTTATTATAAAAAATGATTACAAGAAAAAATCACATATTATCTCAATATGTATGCCCATGAAATTGCCTAAATTTCAATAACCAAATATGATTTAAAAAGAAGCACCTATTAGAGTAGGAAATTTGATAAAGTTTCTATACCAAAACCTACAGTAAATATTACACTCAGAGGGAAAAACTTAGGTAACTTTCACTTTACAAATAGCAGCATGACACTGATATTCGTTACTATTATAAGGGCTTCATAGAGACCTGGAAGCCTTGGCTAACTTTACAAGACAAGTGAAATAACTAAAATACTGAAAGTAATGGAAGAAAGAAGATAAAATTTTTCTTATTGGTGAGTGAAAAAAGCACCTATCAAGAAAAGTAAGCACAATTAAATTCAAAGTCATTTAAAACAAACTTAAGTGTTTTTTTTTCTTGTCACATACTAGACCAATCTTCAAAATCCAACAGAATTTTTAAATCACATCAACATTATTCCAAGTGAAAATGTAATTTCAACAGTAACAAAATTATACAGTATTTATGAATTTTAACTTAACAATGAGTGCTCAGGATATCAATATTGCAAAATTTTTCCTCTAATAAAGAACATTAAAAATTTGTTTTTATTTGGGATTGCTAAAAAATAAAATAAGTTTAACTCTGGCTGGTGGCACAGTGGATAAGGCACTGGCCTGCCAACCCAAACGTCACTGGTTTGATTCCCAGGTTGCAAGCCAAGTCTCCAGCCAGGTCCATAGCTGGAGGCAGGTGAAAGGCAACCATACATTGATGTCTCTCTCCCTCTCTGCCTCTCTCCTTTCCCCTCTCTCTAAAAAATAATAAAATCTTTAAAAATAAATTTAAAAAATAAAATAAAAGTTTAATTCCCTGAAAATTAATAGACAAATTAAAAGTAAAACATGCAAAATTTCACTTGCATGTTTTTTAGAACTCAGTGCCATCCTTCTAAGGTGAAAGGATTAGCCAAGGAGCATGTGTGCATCACCCACAGCTCGGACCCTGTGTGACAGCCAGAGAGGATGGAGTGGGGCTGGGTAGGATCAGCCAAAGGGCAGGAAAATGGAGACATCTGCAATAATGTCAACAACAACAAAAAACCAAAGTAAAAAAACTTATAAAGAAGAAAAAATACAAATAGTTGATTCTTTGAAAAAGAAGAGCAGCCCTGGCTGGTAGCACAGTGCATAAGGCGCCGACCTGTGAACCCAAAGGTCGCAGGTTAGATTCCCAGCCAGGGCAACATAACTAGGCTGCAAGCCAGGTCTCCAGTCAGGTCTGTGGCTGGAGGCAGGTGAAAGGCAACCATACATTGATGTCTCTCTCCCTTTCTGCCTCTCTCTTCCCCTCTTTCTAAAAATAATAAAAGAAAAAATCTTTAAAAAAAAACTTAAAAACAAAAAGAAAAAGAAGAGCAAAGAGTAGATATATACTATAAGAGATAATAAAATATAAGCCAAAAAATAAAACCAGCATGTCTCCGGCTTTGGCCCCCTAGCCGCCTGACAAAAAAATCCAAATGAAATAATAAAACCAAATTGTGAGCTTATTAACCAATCTTTGCATAGATGAAAATTCCATAACTGATAACTTGGCATCAAAAGTCAATAAGATATGAATGAATGTTTTATTATATGTTATTAATAAAATGAATTTATAATATGTAGAAAATAAAGCTTCACTGCTACAGAAACATATATGCATACATATAGTATATAAACACATATAATATATACAAGCATACATATAAAATATATAAACACATTCAATATATATTTATATAAACATATAGAAGCATATTTATCATAATAGCAACATATATATGTACATGCAGGTACTTTTCTATATACTGTTTCAAATATTATTCAATTCTCACAATAATCCTATGAATCCATTAATATTATTTCCCTCATTACATATACAAAAACAAGTGTATAGAGACATTAAGTGGTTCAAATTCACCCAATTAGAAAGTGAAGGAGCCAAGATTGTGATTTCAAATAATGTGGGTTGCAAGATTCATGGTCTTAATCACTTCACTTTAGAGGTAAAACTATAAATGTAAGAGTAAATCTCTCTGATCTTAATATGTCTGATATTAGGAAGGAGTCCTTAGACAAAATTTCCAAAAGCACAAATACTAAGGCAAAGAAATAATGGATTTTATAAAATAAGAATAAAGGCTTTATTTACTAAAGAGTAAATTAATGTAATCACAATATGACAAATTGAGACAGAAAATTTAATTTCTAATGCCTAAAATTGACTAGATTTATAGTTAGATTATCATGCCTCTCCTATTAATTAATAAAAAGATAGCAACTCAATTGAAAAATAGGTAAAATATAACGGACATTCTATTAATGAGAGGGAACCTCCCTGGAGAAAAATCTTACAGTCAACAAAATGATGGCCAAATTCATGTAGTTAGAGAAATGGAAATTAAAACACTGACATCACTTTTTACTTATTGTATTGACAAAAATTAGAAAGCTGTATCATGCCAACTGTTGGCAGTAACACAAGAGCCCTTATTAAGTTCCTGTAAGTATTATAGACTAAGACATACACTCTGGAGGACAATCTGAAAGTACTTTGGCAAATAAAGAATGTCTATAGACCATGACCCAGCAATGCCACTCATATCCAAAAGGCTTCATATGCGAGGATATTCATCAGTAGGTTGTTTGTGTTAGTGAAGGGTTAGATGTTATCTAGCTAAGTGTGGTATTTTCATACCAGAAAATACTCTTAAATCAGATAGAAGCAATATATACAACAATATGGATACAGTTTTAAATCAATACTGAGCAAAGTAGTAAGCAACAAGAATGTGTACAAATAAAACATGAGAATGAGTGTCTATGGATGAAGGGACAGAAATGAGAATGGGGAATAAAGATAAAAAGGAATAAATAAATGGGTGAATGATGAATAAAATCAGCCAACAGTGATAATTTACCATCCTTGAGTGGAATCCAAAAAAGGAATATTTTTACCCCTGAGGTCCATGAAAAGGAGAAAAACTAGTGAAAAAGCAAGACTAATATTCACCTAGACTTTATGGAGATTATATTCTAAGATGGGACATGGATATGAAAATACTAATTGCAACATTGCTTTTTAAATTGCTATTTTGATACATATTATAATAGGTGAAAGCACAGGGTATTATGAGAGCATAGTAAGGTAAAAGAAAAATTAGTGCATATAATTCAAATAAAAGACATTAGATGAGTATTTATGAGATATAATAAATTGAACTAGGAGTTAGTCTTACAGTTTTAAGACTGAGAGATACATGGAGTTGCCAAGTGTTCAGTGTTTAACTAGAAATTCTAGAGTCATGTATGATTTCTGTCTAAGAACGTAATATTTGTTATGAAGTTATTTGAGCATGAGTGCTCTTGCTCATTCTCTAGGCTAATACTATTGACTTACTGGCATAATTTATATATTAAATTAAAATGTAAGCCTTATCATCTGTTTACACACAGAACAATATCATGACTTCACAAAGTAGAGCTAAAAATAGCATAATTTTTAAAAACAGTTGGTCCTAGATTATATTTCTCTGTTTGAATAATTCATACTTGTGAGAAAAATCTGCAAACCAAGAAAGAGTCTATCTTCCAAAAGAGTATAAAAGGTCAAACATTTACAAATATTTAAGGAAATAATACAATTAGTGATTATAAAATATAAGAATTCATAAATTTAATGAAAGAGAGTAAATAAACAAGAAAACAATAGGCTACCAGAAAAACAGAAGTAGAGATTGAGATGATAAAAGAAATCACAATTTTAAAGCTAAATAAAAATCTACTCTGGAAGTAATAAAATAACATACAGAAACTCAAATCAGTGAAGTGTTTTAAAAAACCTTAGAAACTCTTTCTAGGTAAATCTGATAAATAGAAAGTCTAGGTTCAACCTAAAAATTTCACTTGTTTTTGAAATATTAGAACAAAACTAAACTAAAACAAATGGAAGAAAACTAAAATACACAAGAATAAAAACAGCCTATCTGGAAATATATTGCTGAGAAAACTTTGAGTGTCCATTCTACAAAGAAGAAGGAGAAAAAGGAGGAGGAGGAGGAATGGAGGAATAGGGGTAGGAGGAAGAAGAGTAGGGGGAAGAGGAAGGCAACAGAATGAAACAAAGAAATGTTTTTACAATGTTTTTAGATTACCAAGAAACAAACATAAAGCTGCCACCATTCTTTTCTTCTACAAATTCAAAATGTTGGAAGACTATGCTTCAAATTTGTATGATCTTTTTCTAATTCATACAATTTTCCCAAGTATATTTTAACTCATTTTTTCTTTAAGCAAGTTTTTATGCATTAACACAATATAAATACTTTACTAGATATTAGTCAGCTCAGAAAGTAGTCTTTATTAAACATCATTAGTTAAGTCATATTTCCACTGGCTAAGACATAAATAGAAATAATCTACAATTGAGAAAGGAGGAAATGGAAAGAAAACTGAAAAATTTCCATTTTTCTCTGCTTATTACAAGTCAATATATTATATAGCACAGTGATTAAGCACAGACACTTTGGGTTGGATGGCTTGAGTTCAGAATCTGGGTCCGGTAATTACTTAATGTCTTTCCATCCTTTTCTTTATTTGGGAGATGATAAACACAATAAAGCTGACTTCACAGAGTATTATGAATATTAAATAAATTGATATATGTAAATGTTTTGGATAGCATCTGGTGCATACTAAAAGCTCAGAGTATAATAAATGCTGTCACAGAAGTCTATGTGAAGCAGCTGGTTTTTGGGTGTGCCAGTGCCATCAAAGCTGTCTCCTGCATTAGATTGTAGCATGTCAGGCCACTTAAATATCCTTTTCATTCATTTTCCCAAACTAGCTTGCCACATAATTGTATGTTGTTTTATATAATTGCATTGTATTTGAATTAAGAAAAGTATGCAAGGCAATGGTCTGTTTGACTCAATTCTGATATAAAATGAAATGAAAAATGAACTTGAATAAACTAGTAGTAAACTGGGTTGGGGGGTAATGTTTTAATCCCACCTCCATCACTTGCAAATTGTGTGACTTTGAAAGTTACTTCAAAATCATGATTTTCAATGGTTGTTTAATAACCTGTTACTTAGGCATGCCATAATTTAAGCAATCCTCTGCGGTTGTGTATTGTGTGTTTCCAACTTGCCATTATTATACAAATTAATAAGATAAAATTTTGCCTCATTTTAAACTATTTCTCAGTGTACAAATAGTATTTTGGGGAACATTTTCTATAAATACAAGATTCATGTGAATGTCATTAAATCTCATTTTGGCTAAACCCTTTCTGTTTCTAAAGCCTGACTCCTTTCTGTTCTATTTAGATTACTCTCCCTATATTGTTGAGTTAAATTCTTTGAGAGCCAGGGTAATGGCTGCTATTAGATTTAAATCTTTCCCTAGAAATTAGTACAGTGTTGCACATGTAGTGAGTGCTTGAGAAATGTTGTTGGGATAAGTAAATTAGTTCATAATTGAACTAGGATCTAATTCATATTTCCAATTATGCCTAAGTAATCACCATCAAATACTAGGTTCCATATGCTGTTTTGCAGTGCCAAGTTAATATGCAAAATGACTACTTGAATGATAATAATTTGGAGTGCATTTTAGATAGTCTTTTCATAAATAAAATGTAAAAGCATGCATATAAAGTTCATTTCCACTGCCAAAATAATTTGGTTAATCTGGGCTATATCAAGTAGTTCCCAGACTTAAAACAATTGTATAAGATTGTCAGTGTAAAGAAATGTTCTGTCTAATTCAGTTTTAGACTTGTGCTATTCCTTTTCCTGTACTGGAAAAGTTGAAGCATGCATAACATTTGATCTATGCTTTGTTGAAATTTTACCCATAGGCTGAATTTTAATAGCCAAATATGGTTTTCTCCTGGAGTAGTGGGACTGAAGAGTATTCCCATTCTTTGGCTTTAGGTAGAAGAGGATATTGTTGATTTTGTGGAGTGGTTAGAGCATGACACTTTCCTTGCCTGTAAAGATGAAAGCAAATATGTTTTCTTTGCTATGGGGATAATGTTCCCATTTTTATCTCCATACTTGGTCTTTCTTCTAAACTTCAGTTCTACTTCTCCACTTGACTACTGGGCATCCCTATCTAGATGGCCATTGGCTCTACACACACACACACACACACACACACACACACACATACACACACAGCATCCAACGAGATGCTTTTCTCACTTTACGCATATGCTTCTCCTGAGGCAACTTCTACTGCTTGTCCTCCTCACCATCCATAAATGATCACATACCAAAGTCTTATTGATTCTACTCTGGAAACCTCTGTCTCTCTTCTCCATTTCCCCACTTACTTACATCACTTGGACCGGACCTTCCCATAGGTTAACATGACTCACCCATCCTCCTCAAATTTTAAACTTTGACAAAATTTATCTTGCACACTCTTGTTAGATTCATATTTTAAAAATGCAAATTAGATCATCTAACTCCCTAATTCAGATATTTCCAAGCTCTCAGGCTTTCCTAAAGATCTGATGCAGAATATACCACTGTCTATGATCGGCTTCTACCTTGTATTTCCCATTTTTCTCATTCTAGCTCTCCTCCTTTATTAGTTACTTGGCACTGCATTTCAACTAAACCATTGGCTGTTTCCTATGAGTTCTAGATGCCCTTGTTCAAGCTATCCAATTCTCTTTGCAAAGTTCTCATTCTTCTGTTTAAATGCCATCCCGGAGAAAATTTACTTTTTAAAAAAGTCACAAAACAATGCCCTGGCTGATGTGGCTCAGTGGATTGGCACTGGCCTGTGAACCCAAAGGTCACTGGTCTGATTCCCAGCCAGGACACATAACCAGGTTGCAAGCCAGGTCTCCAGCCAGATCCTTAGCTGGAGGCAGGTGAAAGACAACCATATATTGATGCTTCTCTCCCTTTCTTCCTCCCTCCTTGATCTTCTCTCTGAAAATAATAAAATCTTAAAACAAACAAACAATAAGAATGACAACAAATTTAAAAAATAAAATAAAAGTTACAAAACATTTTTATCTCTACTATTCTGTAACAAGGTGAAAAACTTATTTTATTAATTGTCTCTTAGGAAAGAAAAACAATTTTTTAGTGGGCTACTTAGAAAGTGAGGCTCCCAAGGCATGTCTTGGAAGGAGATAGTAAAGAGAGGTTTAAACCAATTTATCAGAGAAATGAAGAGACAAGTGAGGCAGAGGAAGAATACAGGGAGGGAGAAAATGAGGGTGTAACAGAGCAGGGGTCCCACAGAGAAAGATGGCCAATAAAATATTCTTGTTACAAATGTCTAACATTCAACTCTAAGTTGCTTGCATTGTTGTTTTCAACACCCATAAATACCTTGTGTGTTTCCTATTATTTTTATTTAACATAAATCAAGGCAAGGGCTGGCATGATGCAGAGAAGGGAACAGCTCTAGGAAATGAGACATATGAGGTAAAATTCAGAGACAGCAGACTGGGACACAAAAATGAGTTTAAGTTCACAGATCTTTAGTAATTAACTGGAATTTGGGGCACAGAGGGGTGTTCTTGAAATTCCTACATGAGAAGAGTATGAGTTGAATTTTCTGAATTTGAAAGAGCAGGGTAGTATTAGCTGATGCACGGACAACATCCTTCGTAAACTATTTTGTTTGTGTTATGGTTATTGCTGTGTAAACACTTTATCATTTCTAAATTGTAACTGTTCACCTCTGCAGAACTTACCTTTGTGACTTCCATAAAGGTTAGCCTGGTAGTTTCATACGTGGGCTCCCAACTAATGTCCACCAAATGAATGAATGGGAAACTGTGGAGGGAGGTTGGGGTACATGGAGTCAGGTCATTAGATTATCTCCCTGCAAAATTGAGAAAGGCATCCTGTTTAGGCAGCCTCCACCCCAGTGGCATTAACTGGTGAAATGTCCAGGTATACCTACATAGACCTGATTCAAGGTGGGTGCTTGGGGGTGCAAAAGGGACTGGACTTTAGCCATACTTCTCCACGTATGCTGTCTTGGCTTGTGCCAGGTGCAGGTATAACCTGCACATCATTAGGTCGGTCGCAGCCCTGACTGGGGCAACAGACACAAGGAGCAATAGAGAAAAGGGTTATTACCACGTGGAACCTGGAGTGATCTGGTAAATGAGGCTCTGAAGTGAAAAGTTTCTAATTGGAGAGAAACAAAAGCTAATATCTTGCCTGCTCATGTATGCTGCCAAAGAGTCCAGACATCTACTAGTTTGCAAGGCAGTGCATATGTAGTTTATTTACAGTTGGCTTAGAATGAAATTCATTTCAATCCACTGAGGCTGTCTTTTTTTTTTTTTTTTTAATTTCTATTGTTTATGGTTGTGGTTACTTTAGATTACAGATTCTTTGTGAATTTGAACATCTGAACTTTGGCAACAACAAACCCAAACTTGTAATTCATTTTGTGTTTCGTTTCAAAGGTTAAAAGCAGTTCAGTTGCCCATGTACAGGTGCACGCCAAGACTGTAAGTCTACAGTCCTTTAAATTAAAAAATATCATTATTCAAAATGAGTTTTAGATAACTTTTGAAAACCTTTGCAGCTAATGAAATTATTCTGAAATATCCAGACACTCTCTAAAGTATTCCTAAAGGACTGGAGAATAAATCTAACAGATAATAACATCATGACATAAAGTCTATTGGAAAGCAACATTAGGTTTCCAGAAATTTTATCAACATTCTAAAGAATATTAAAATTATCTAAGGAAAGTCCCTGTAGGCAAATTGAGTATTATGTTTTCCTAAACAAAGGTCATTTTTTTCATTGGAGAAAATGGCTCTGGCATTCTATTGAGAAGAGACTGAGAAACATCACCTTAAATATATGTAGCCCCAAGTTCCCTTCTTAACTAACAGACAATAACAAAAACTAAACTTTCTGAAGGTGAATTCTGTGCTTATAACTATTTCTCAAAGAAGATCTCTGGGGGACTCATGGTGCAGATTTATGAATCATACAGGGCAAAGGGTGGATCCGAACAGGAAATAAAAAAGACCATGAACCTATAACATATGCATTTTTGCAGGCCAGAATTCTATTGTGTAGATTTGCATGGAAAAAGAGGTATAAAACTGACATTGACATTATCCTTAGTATTGTAAGCATAGGTCTCCTAGGAGTGGAAGCTGAAAGCTCCCATAATGTTCCAGCAGCATGCAGAATTACTTATCGCCATCACCTTGCTGATGGAATTTCCTATTCTTTTATTTTCAAGAGTCAAGTGCTTTCAAGACCTTGATCTAATATGTGAGTTGTCACTAAAATCAGTTTAGAAAATACAAAATATATTTTGCTCTTCAATGAATACATATTTCTGTGCTAGGTACTTAATAAACAGCTGAGCATAATAAAATATATTTTATTATTACTGACCTCATTACTTATATTTTTGTAAGGAAAGTTTGTAATGTAGGGGCAATGTCTACACATTAAATAGTAGAGACTTATTAATGTGCTCAAACTTATCCCAAAGCATATGCTGTCATGGGGTTCAGTTCTTTTATTTGAATATTTCTGAGCAGGCATCATTTAGTGAAGTCAAATGTTGACATTTTTCAAAGCCGTTCCACAGAGGCATTGAATTTTGGCTTTAAATATTGTGAAAAGGTTTATGGGAACATGTGTAAAATATCCACTGTGCTGGGAAACTCTGTGCAGTGCTAGAGCGGTACAACTGCATGCGGCAACTGAGACTTATATTCTCTATTAATGAAGAAGTAATAGCTAATTGAGAAAACCATATGGCCAAAGGAGATAGGGCTGAACACACATAATTGTTTCTCACCTTTAATTTCTTCTTCTCCTGCTTACTTACTATAGGATGTTTTGAAGACTTAATGTGATAATGTGCCTATACGTAGTACACACAATATTATGAAAGAAGGCAATGTAATTATTTGGTTTTCTTTCTATAAATTTGGAAACTAGAATATGCTGACAATAAGAAATACACTGAATTGAGAAATAATGTTAAATTCACTTCTCTTTTTAAGGTTTGAAATTTCTTTTCTTTCCATTGGTTTCCTGTTGACTCCCCTGAATCATTTAATCCCACCAGAGGAAAAGATAGATCACTTTTTAAAAGTCTTTTTTTTTTTTTAACTTAATTTTATTGTTGTTGTATTATATTCATCCCATTTCCCCTCCTGCTCTCCCTTTCCCCACCCACCCACTCCCCCACAAAGTCAATCCCACTTGTTGTCTATGTCCATGGGTCTTCCATGCTAGCTCCTTAACTAAACTGCTCCCCTTCTTTACCTCATTCTCCCCACATTGAATGCTATTTAAATCAAATGTATATATTGCAATATCTCATTATAGAATTTACATGACCTTTCCTTTTATTGTATGTTTTGACTTTGCTCCAAATCATTTGCATTTAGCTGTTTTTGAAGGCTGTAAACTATATAGATTCTAAACTTTTACTTGCTTCTTTCTATAGGCCTCAGAAGTGAAGTATTTCTCTCTGTTCTCTGGCCCAAAATGACCTTTAATCTTAATCAAATGCTTCCCTGGCAATTCAATCCTGAAATCATCACTTTAATCATTATAAATGGGTTCTCCCACATTTAGGATAAATTTCAAATGTGAAATTTAGGTATGATTCTTACTTCAATTTTAAAGGAATGAAAATATTACCTGAATAGAAAGGACAGAAAAAAAATAATAAAGCACTCTAGAATCATTGTCTTTATCACCAATTTTCTAGCTCCTGGGATGAAATGTTTCTACAATCATTTCCATTTTACCAATCTAGTTAATTCCTATCTGCAAATTCACCATTTTCTTCTTCTGGATTATCATTTATGTATAGCAATTACCATTTCTTTAGATTATAAATATCACCAAATATTAATCATTTTTATCATAATTTTCACAATTTTCAGGACTACTTATATTGAGAAGCTCTTTTATTGTGACTCTTCACAAGCAAATCACCAGCCAGTAAACGTTATGTGTTTTGGCTCAGAATATAACTCAGGAAAGAGTATAATATCTCTAGATAGGGATGTACACTAGGCCTGACATTTCAAGTTGTTGAAGTGAATCATCAATTAACCTCACTTACAATGAGTTGAACCATACCATGTTCTAGTACTCTGTAACATACTGTGGACAAATCTATTTGATGTGATACAGGTTTTTTTTTCTTTCAAAAATCATTAAAAATTTTTTCTAGTCTATTTTTAATATGAGTTCTTTAATACCTTGAGGGATTTCCATCACACATATAATACTGCAAATGATGGGGGATCCAAATGTTGGAAAATTTTAGTTCCAAGTAACAGCTAATAAGCTTGTTAATTACATAAAAGCCATTCTTTCAGGAACTGGAGGAAGACCCACCTTGGCTCCATGGAAAGAAGACCTCCACCCAGGACAAATAAAGAATGCTGCAGCTTTGATCTCATTAACATTGTCCTGAATTCCAAACTCCTAACCTACACCTTTTTCCTCCTTATAAAAAGAGTCCCTTTATAATGGAATACAAGACAGTCTGTTAGGGTACAAACCCACTGTCTTCTCAGATCACTGACCATCTGAATAAAGTGCCCATAAAGATTTAATTCTTGCTTCTGCTTATTGGGTCTGGTAGATGACAGGCAGCACCAATGCTGGCTTTTCCAGTTTCATGATCACTAATAACCAGATGGCCAAAATTAAAGCAATATACTATGGATAAAATCTACCTACTTGACATCATAAAAAATTCATTGAGATATTCCTACCTTACGAGAGAATGATGAAAAACAATTCTTCATTAGGTGTTGTAACTGAGGACAACTTCAGATACATAGAGGGAAATCTTATAAAGTGGCAAATTTCCCCAATTCATGATTTTTCTCTCTTATCTCATAGACAAAATTACATTTTCATGTAGTAATATCAAAAAATTTCAAGTTTGAAATGTACAAGACCATCTTCTCTTTAAGAGGAGATATTGTTTATATTTTTCTCTTGTGTTTAGAAAAACATAGTATTTATTTTATATACATTCTTCACCTTATCTTTTCTATAACCATATAAACCAGGTATTATAAATGCTACTTTACATATGAAAGAAAGGATCAAAGAAATCAACTCATAACATTAATAAATGATATATTTGAGTCTGCCTAAATTCAAAGACCAACATTTTAAAACTCCAAATGAACCTCTTTTAACTGTAAAGATATTTAAAAATAATGATAGGCAATCTCTACATTAAATATACATTTGGTATATTTATATCCTATTTAATATAGAATACCAGTTAAAAAGTATATTGTGCATTTTAAAATGATTTTAAGTAGTAATTGCAGCAATATAATGGGAACAAAATAATACAATAAAAGCAATAGGTTTTATTTAAGTGAAATGAGTAATTTACCATTCTAAAATAAAGAACTATATAGAATCTAGCCCTGGTTAGGTAGCTCAGTTGGTTGGAGCATCATCCCCTACACCAAAAGGTTGGGGGTGGACTCCTAGTCAGGGCACATACCTAGGTTGCAGGTTCGATACCTGGTTGGGACACATATGGGAGTTGATCAATTGTTTTTCTCTCACATCAATGTTTCTCCTTCTCTCTAAAATCAATATAAACATATCTGCAAGGGTTAAAAAATTTAAAACTTGTGTAGATTTTTATACCATAATTAGCAATTTCTTAAAGTGTCATAAGAGGAAAGGTAATGAGCAAAAATGGATTGTTTCCTTAAAAACAAACAAATACAATGAATGTTTTAATAAGATCCTCCATTTCTGATGGTTATGCTTCTTCTCCAGATGTATCAACCTAAAAAAATCATTTAGGCTAAAGTTGAACACAAAATGATAAGGTATTATACTGATGGAAACTAAAACCTGAATTATTAACTGTTCTAAAATGTACAAAAATTCATTTGGATATAAACATTTCTAGAAGCACAAGCAACCAAACAATGGCAAATTTTATTTCCTTCTCCCTTCCAGGCACATTTAGGCTAATTTCAGAAATAAATCCCAGCCCTGGCTGATAGCACAGTGGATAAGGCACTGGCCTGCAAACACAAAGGTCACTAGTTCAATTCCCAGCCAGGGCACATAACCAGGATGCAAGCCAGATCTCCAGCCAGATCTGTAGCTAGAGGCAGGTGAAAGGCAACCTTACATTGACGCCTCCCTCCCTCTCTGCCTCTCTCCCTTCTCCTCTCTCTGAAAATAAGAAATAAAATCTTAAAGAAAGAAATCCTATAAATTGGTAAGTTAATTTCTTACTCTTGTCATAGAAACCATCTGCAGCCTTGAATTGAACTGTTTTCTTTCTCTTTGGTCTCCTTAATGGCTCTGCATTTATGGTGTCACTTAAGGGATTTAGCTATGATAAGAATGTATCTCTAAAAATCATTCATTTTACAAAAAGAGATCATATATCAAATATTTTAAAATTCTTTTAATACGGATTTCTTTCTCTGCTTCAGAACATTGTCACTCCTCTGATAGTTTTATGTTTTTAACATTATTTACTCAGGACTTATTTTATTTGGGCTTTGGAAATTATTGGAATGCATTAGATAAAATTTATTTTTAACCCATTTCATTCTAACTTTTCCTGCAGGCTAATTTTTAGAACCCAGTTCAATGGGTTGAAAAGAATGAAAATCTTTAGTAGATAGATTTTTTTTTTCCTTGCATAACCAGAAATGAAAAATTGTAAACATGGGCATGTTTACTTTAAAAAGTTTAGATTTGGACTATATTTCAATTAGACTTCTACAAGCAGATAGAACAACTTTTTTTACATACTATAGAAGAATATTATATATATATATATAAAATATATACATACACTCACATATGTAAAGTATTGTTGATAAATACTATTTAGTTGCAGAACTGAATGATTATCTGTTTTATTCAATATAAAAATTTGTATATCATATATCTTTCTGTGAAATTATAATTTGAATAGATTTTCATAGTTAATTAACCTTTAATAAATTATTGAGTAACTATGATCAGCATAGTCTGGTTAGTATAGAGTGTAACAGAAAATAGTAATGACAGGTAACATTCATGTAGAACTTACTATGGGCCTTGCTTTGTTCTAAACATTTGGCTTACATAATTTTTAATTTTCCAACAATTCTGAGTGCATGGTTGACCAAGTTGTTCAAAAAGATAGAGGTGGTAAGTGGTAAAAATGGAATGCACCTTTGACCGTTTGTTTCCAGAGTCCTACTCTTAACTAATGTGTTTTAAACATCATTTAAAAAATAGCTATTAGAGGTTATGTATGCCTTGATTAAAAGTCCTATTTTCCAACAATATCTAACACACTGCTATCCTGAGGTTAATGGAGTTATCATATGTCTAGTGTAAATAAAATGCTGACTACAACATTATGCCTACATAAGCATAATTTCATGACAAAACCATCTGGAAAATGAAATAATTTTCTTCTGTTTAGCAAAAGATTCCCTTTTTGCTCTGCTTTTATTATTTCTTTTGCTTTACTATTTTCATCAAATATTACCACAATAACTTTTTATGGCATTCAATTTAAAATATAAAACTAATGTTTTGAGGACATTGGTAAAAGTTTGGGGGGATATTTGCAATCCACTTACGGAAGAATCAATCTGTAGTAAAAGCAGCTTTTATAGTGAGCTCCATGGCTAAACTCCAGTTTACAAAGTGGGCTGAGAGAAGAGCCACTTTTCTTTGTGCTACAGATACCTGTCTCTCAACTTTCTATGAACTCCAAAAAACATCCAAACATTATTGCTTTTTTGGAAATACATATCTAGACTTTGATTTCACTTTTAATTTAAAGAAATATTTTCCATTTATGAAAGTGATATAAAACCATCACAAGAAAGTCAAAATATACAGAAAACAAGACTACTTATCTAAATCAAGAGATAACAGCTGGTTTCACTTTGCGTAATGTTCTTTCCATATTTAAAATAGATATGTATACATATTTTATGTCTAGATACTTTTCCTTCTTTGGCTTAATGGCTTATAAACAGTTAAATATCCTCATTTTTCATTTAATACTATATCATAAAATTCTATGCGAGCTGTTTATTTTAAAAATATGTAACTATGTATATACTATTCCTTCACATGTTTTGACAATTTTTAACATTTAAATGCATTCCAACCTAAATAATTGTGGTGAACATTTTGGAACATAAATTTTGTGAAAAATTAAAATCATACATTTACTACTTAGGCTTGCTGAGTAAATTGGGACATACCAAATTGATGTGTATTACTGTTTTAAAGGTCCTTGTGCACCAATACTATATTGTTTCATTTCCACCAGCAAAGTCAGACTACTGACCTCAAGGCACTCTTGTGGTCACTAGTTTGTTTCTTTTTCAGTCATCAGAATTTAGTATTTGAAAATAACATTATCACTTTAAAACTTGCCCTTCAATGAGGACTAGAGAGGTTAAGTATTTCTATGTGTGTATTAGGTATGAATAATTATTTTCTGTACATTGTTTGCTTTCCAGTTTACATTTGTTATTGGCAATCTGAAAACCATCACTAATAAATAAACCATGAACCCATTTCTCTTAGAAGAATAAGACCTCACAGGAATTTGTATACCTTCAGAATCTTTCTAAAACTTCCTTGAGCTTAAAGCATATTCCTCATTTACTAGAGGCACTATCATAGAAAAGGCATTTGATAAGACTTTCTTTCTAATGAGTGGTATTAAGTTTCTGCTGACATATTTCACCAGATGTGAGATGTCTGGCTAGGGCTAAAAGTGTCTGCGAGCCTGTGCATGTGAGTATGAGTGATGGGGAAGAATAGACTGTAGTAAACTGGCCTCTAATAGGTAGAATTCATTCTTTTGGCTTTATTAATAGCATCCTCTAATACGGAGGTCCCCAACCTTTTTGACATCAGGGACCAGTTTTGTGCAAGACAATTTTCCCATGGGTTAGGGGTTGGGGGAATGATTTGGGGTGATTCAAGCGCACTCCCGTGGAGCTCACCTCCTACTGTGTGGCCCCGTTCCTAACAGGCCTGGACCAGTACAGTCCCAGGCCCAGAGTCTGGGGACCCCTGCTCCATATGAATATTTCCTGCAGGAATATACATTTTATATTAGTTGATTAACACAATGATTACTACTCAAATAAAGATTATATTATAGCTTTTCTCACTCTTTTGCATAATTTTAGAAGAGAGGATGAAAGTATACACTGTACACGAAAGACAAGAGAAAGAAAATTGCCCTTGTGTGTGTTGTTCTATTACCAAATTTTTAATTATATTATTTGTGCTCTATACAACAATAAATGCTAGTGTATGAGCGTGTATATGCATCTTTATGTGTGGATGTGTTTATGTGGACTAATGGTTTACAGTAGACTTGGGGCAACACACGATAAGGTGAATAAAATGGTTAAGTGGCCAAGTTAGTCAATGTATGTACTGTTTATGTAAAAATAGTCAGATAAAATTGGACAGAATTGGCTAGTCCAGGTAATCACTTAAGGCAGCTACTTAGGAGATACAGCAGACCAGACTCCCAATGCGTGGAAATGTTTGGCAAACAGCAGCCATGGAAAAGGTTAGAAAAAGGTGGCTAAGGAGACATTTTAAAAAAAGAAATGTCAAGATTTTGAGGAAAAATAAATACTGGGTAGGCAGGAGAATGAATCAAAGGAATCACTGAATCAGCTTTCAAGAATGATGCTGATAGCTCAAGAGGACAGTTAAGAGGCAAAATGGTATTTGTTGGGGGAGATAACATATAGATTGCTGTGGTGAATATTTAAGTGAAAAGATCTAACAGGATAGGTATGGCTCAGGTGAGTCCAGGTTAGAGGTCTATTTTGGAAATCCTCAGCCTAAACTATAGGCCTGAGGGACTCCTGTAGAGAGTGTTGGAGAGAAGTGCGGGGAGCTGAAGATGGAATCGCCAGTAGCAGAAACAAATGGGACAGGGCAACTGCGAGTGAAATGAACCAATGAGAGAGATAGAAAGAGAAAGACAGCAAGAGAGGGAGACAGAGAGAGTGAAACTGGAAATGCAGATAGTTCTTAAGAGTGGTACAGATAGATACATGGTAGTTAAGATAGGAAAACATTTTATGGAGGTGTGGTCAATATTATAAAAATTGATAATATCCTACAGACTCCTTAGGAGACTGGCCAAAGAAAAGGTGGCTTTTGGTGACTGAGCATAAGAATAAGGAGCCACAAGGATGTGAAATACAGCAAATGGAATACAGTCAGTAATATTGTAATTACAATGTATGAGGCCAGGGGTGTATCAGACTTACTGGGAACACTTCACAAGTTATATGAATGTCTAACTGCTATGCTGTACTAATATAATATTGAATGTCAACTGTAATTTAAAAATTGAGAAAAAGTTTTTTTTAATTCAGAAACTAAGTGCAAGTAATTTAATTTTTAAATAAAGTAATTTACCTCCCATTGGTCCTGCATAATTATCTTGAAGATACTAAAATCAATATGGAGGCAAATTAGTGTATTTTTCTAACTCCTATTGATTGTTGCAATGATATCTGTTAGAGGTATTTTTCTTTAGAAAGAAAACTGTAAGAAATCCTGATTTTTATAATAAAAACTATGGGTGGTATCTTCAATTAGTGTAATTTTTATATTGGATAATAAAGCACTTCATTTATTGATAATATTTGTCTATGGGACCTGGAATTTTGTTATTAGACATATAACAAGCTTTAGCAGCCCCTTTAACAATGGGTTTTATTTCCTAGAAGAAATCTTTTCTATTAATTTACATAAAATGGTTTAACAATGTAATCTCTTCATTTCCATTAACATTACAAAAATTTGTTTCTCTAGCTCCCTCCCCACATGTTGTCTTACAAGGAAGATTAAATTTTTCTCTTTGTGCCTCTTTCATTGCTTGAGGTTTATTTTCACTTGTTTACTTTTGTGGTTCTCATTGGAAATTTAATGTGCCTTTATCTTGAGGAAAAGATGACATCAGGAGCCCTGGCTGGTGGCACAGTGGATAAGGAGACAGCCTGAGAACCCAAAGGTCGCTGGTTCAATTCCCCAGCCAGGGCACATAACCAGGTTGCAAGTCAGGTCTCCAGCCAGATCCATAGCTGGAGGCAGGTGAAAGGCAACCATACATTGATATTTCTCACTCCCTCTCTGCCTTTCTCCCTTCCTCTCTCTCTAAAAATAATTTTAAAAATCTTAAAAAAAAAGAAAAGATGACATCAACCTTTCCTTCTACATATAATTGTTCACAACAAGTGAAGCCAGTCCTTAGTGGTGTCAAGTCAGAAAGAAATTGCCATATATTAATGAAAACAGCTTCTTCAGATCTGGAAAAACTGAGTTCCTTGTTTTTTTAGTACAAGAATATTTTTATGTTTATAGTAATATTTTCATGATTTTTATAATTAATATCACTGGATATTATGAATGAGACTCTGGGTTTTAACCATTCACATCTCAGTTTCTTAACCTGTAAAATTATATGACCAAATCACACTCCATGATGCTAAAGGGTTGCAGAAGTATGCCTGATTTTTAAGGTAACATAAGAGAGCTCACAATAAAAGAAGTAACTTTTACTTATAACATGTTTTAGTTTGCTTGTCTTAAGCTCAAAAGGTGAGTAAGTATTCCAAGAATTAAGACCCATGTGCCAGAAATCATGGAACCTTGAAAGAAAAAAACATTAAGGGAAACTTTTCAAAGTACTATTTTCTATTATAGTGAAATCATATTGCCAATATGAATTTACTTCTACATTTTAAATTACAAGAGTTACTAAGACATTTTCTTATAGAGGCTAAGAATAAAATAAACTCTTGAAAGTAAATTGCAAGAAAACTATATTGATTTGGACTTCACTCAGAATTTGGGATAAGGACAAGTTTAGACTTGCTTTTTGTCCTTTATTTATGAACAAATATTTGTTAAGGAAACCTAACAGTGCACCTCCATGTACACTGAAATATGTTTACATAGAAAACCCCTGATCAAATTCAGATGGCCTATAGACTTAAGAATCCATTGAGAGAGTTAGTGAAATAACACAGAAGAAATGAAACAGCTTAGAAGTAGTCCGTGTAAAGGATTATATGCTTCCATGCCTGCATTCCCATAAATGTTTGTTGATGGAGATGGTTGTGGTCTTCATCTTTTTCACTTAAAACACTCTCTAGTATTGAGATTGTAGGGGACAAAGTATAGTTTGAGCTTCCTGCAACTGTAGAAGGTTATTGACTGGCTACCATGTGAGTGAGATATTCATCTGAGAGAAAAAGATCACAGGTCTATAGTTTGTGCTTCCTTTTAACAGCTAAAATGCAATTTACAGAGAGCAGGGACAGAACTTATCAACAGTGACCACAATAATACCTGGCACATAGTAGGTGCTCAGTAAATATTTGAATGGGTAGTCAGTATGATATAGTTTATTCTTATGTTAATCTATTAATATTCTTGCCTAGCATCAAACACCCTCAGTCCAGCGTTGGGGGTGGAAATGACTGCACATTTCTGGTTCATATGTGTGGGAGGAAGATGAAACACGCAAGTGAATGGAAGCTTAGATCATTCCACAAGTGCATTGGGGGAACTATTTTCTCTAAATTTTTTTTTGTTCCTACTTGAAAGGCTTTGAATACAGATTAGTTCTGAGCAATAAGCTTGGCAGGGTACTTTTAATTAAGGTAATTTTGCCCTGTCCATGTTAAAGTAGCTAATTACCTGTATGGTAATTCATAATACAGACTTTGGAAATCTGCCTATATTCAGAGAATACTTGATTACTTATATCCCTCAATATCTAATTTCTGAGGCTACTTCCAAAAATATTAGTTAGCTGGGACTATACGCTATATTCTCATGTTTGTTTAATTAGAAATGAACCCAAATGAACAAAAAAATATTTGCAGTAATAATCCAGGGCTGTGGTTCTCAGAATGGTAGGATAAAATAATAAGTGATATTCTGGAAAGATTTGACAAAAAGAAGGTGGATGGTGAATTTATAGCTCAAAGTGTCTTGCATGGTACATTTACCTTCCTCTAATGAATAGTTTTGGGGGCTCAGACAAGGAATATAGGATCTGATCATACTGTTATTACATATGAATTTGCTGGTGGAAATAACTCTAACCCATAATGGAGACAGACATAGAGAAATATTCTGAAATGTCAAGCATCAACATATCAAACTGTAATAATAATATAAAATTGAATATATATTATATTGTAACATAAAGACTTCTTCACATATGGAATAAAACTTATTCCACAGTTTTAGTTGTTATTTTATCTATAATTTCTATTATACTGCTGAACTAAAGAGTGTGCTAAACTTCTGTTAATGTTAAGAGTTTATTAGTACCTTGGTATGGAGGTTAGAGATGAGGTCAGGATGAGGGGCAGGGGACTGTGGGGAGATCAGTTAGCATTTGAAGTACCATAATTGGGAGTATTCCCACCAGTGTTTTTTCTGAAGCCCTTACTCTAGAGAGGCTGCTACTTTAAGCCCTTCAGCCATTTTTACCTCTAGTCAACAGCAAAGGTTTGGTTATTTAGTGCAATGGATACATAATGTATTTGTGGTAGCATGAGAGGGTTGCTGGAAATATACAGTGTATGCAGTTGGCGTCCAAACACCTAGGCCTTTCAGAATATTGCCCTGGGTAAATTCAGGATTTTGATCCAGTCATTTGTTTAAATGGTTATTGGAAGCTTTTGTTACCTGTTTTGACTAGAAAGTTAGCTTTAATGAAAATACTAAAAGAGGGCCCCAAAGGAGATTTGGGACTTCATCAAGCTTCTAGATCGTATGTTTGTTTGTTTCCATGCCAGCAGGCCTACAAATGTTTGTTGGTGGGGCTAGTTGTGGTCTTTATTTTTTTTGTTTTTACTTAAAACACTCTAATATTGAGATTATAGGGGACAAGACCAATAGTTTGACCTTCCTGCCACTGTAGATAGTTATTGACTGGCTACCCAAAATGAGTATGATGACCAAGTAGTCTTAGGTAACCTTGTCTCAGTAACCAATCAGGGAGAAAGAATTTCCTTTATGACTTACTTGGAAGCACAAAAAGGTATTTATTTAATGGAGCAGGGGCCACATGTGTGAGCTGCAGAACTTGAAGGCCAAAGTTAGGATCTCTGCTCACTGCTTATAGACTGTGTTCCCTAGCTTAGATTGCTTAGCCTTTCCTTGTTTCCATATCCTCATCTGTAAAATGGGTTTGATAGCAGTGTCTACCTCATAGTATCATTTTGGAAATGAAAAGGATTATATATGTGAAGAACTGGGCTCAGTGTAAATGGCGAATTGTAACCATTATCACAAAGTGAAAACATGAAGACTGAGCCTTGCACTCTCTCAACTGTGTAGCATTTTCCCCATTAACAATTCCATTGGAAATATGTTAGTTCTTACTTTGCTACCTACAATGTGTGCATAGGCTCAGCAATACTGATTGAATAGTAAAATGACTATTTTACCAATTTGCTTGAATAATGCAATGATCTACTTGAATCAAAATTTTTCTAAAATCAACTGAGATCATTGTATTTTTCTGATTATAAGGAAGAAAAATCTCATATCGCCTAGGATAGTTTAGTTCAGTGATGTTCATTAAACCCTGTCAACTTTATTGCTCTGCTTCATTTTAAGCAAGCCCTGAGGAAGAAAGGGTTTTTGGGACCTTTCAGCAAAGAGATTTTTCTTTATTTACTGAATGTTTATTAAGTGCTTATTATGTCTTTCATACTCTGATGGACCTCAAAATGTATACAACTATTTATTCACAATAACTAGTAGGTGAGACACAATATAAACATGAGCAAATGAGAATAGAAGTTTCTATTTCAATCGATGTAATATGTGATGGTTGTCCAAGGCATTTAGAGGTGGGAGTATCATTGCATCCCATTAATTTTGTGAATAGGTACAGTATTGGTATATGTAGAAAAATTCACATACAGTTTAGTCACAAGGTAGGATGTGAGCAATTTTTTGAGGAACATATAGGATTTGGAGGGGCAGAAGAGGGCAAAATGGAAGGGAATTTAATGAAATTGAAGACAGGCCCCCTCTGTTCCAGAAGTAGCTCCTTTTCTGTCCCACTTTCTCTCAATCAACCAGCCTCCCCACTGCTTTAAACGACTTGCTTCCTTTTACCTCTTCCCTAACAGGGATCTACTCAGAAGGGATAGAGTGATCTGCTTCTCCCATTGCAATATGGTTGAGTTAATTCTGTTTGCAGATAGCTATTATAACAATGCCTAGCACATTGCTTGACAAACAGTAGATGTCCATGAGGACAGATTTCTTTTATTTAGTTCATTTAATCAAATAATTTTTTAAAACCTCAGAGGTCATTAAGTTCATTAGGAAAAAATTTCAAATAAAGAAGGGGAATACAGAAAAAGAAATGTAAAAGTATGGAGCCATTGAAAAGATAGCAAGCTTAGCTGGGGTATCAAAGTTGGAGATTTGAGGCAAGCAGAGGATAGCATGAGTACACTTTTTGCCTAAAGAGCAGGAAAGGAATTTTGTCAATGATAGAAGATCAGAACAAACAAAGTAATGAGCAGATGTTGAAGATAAACTAATTAGCTTTTTTTAATACCAAGAGGTATAATAAGAGAAGGCAAGGCAAGGGATGAATAAATAAGAGTGAAGGAGTCATGCTGGATAGTATTGAGAGATAAATTTGGAAAGGTAGCCCTGGTCACTGCTGGACTGTGGAGCATCAAGCTAGAGAATTTGATGTTCATCATATATGCAATAGAAAATACCATTGGTTGCTCTACTTATATTCCATAGCTCAAAATTAAGCTAAAGGGAACATGTTACAAGTATTTTGCTGTATTGAAAGACAGTAAAGGTGTGTAATCTTGAATCTCTACAAATCCGCCTTCCTACCATCCTCATAAGTAGTTAAAGCAATTAAGAAAGCCTCTGGATCTAAATACTGGATAAAGGAGACATGACGGGTAGACAAATACAGTTAACAAAACCATGGGTGTAATGAGAAAAACTCTATGTGAAGATAGATAATATTTTTTAATAAATAATATTTTTTTAAAAAGTAAAGGAAACAAGAGACTTAACAGGTATAACAACAAAACCCAATGATTTAGGTAGGGAAATTTAAACATGGTGGATTGGGCATTAGATATTGTTAAATAATTATGTTATTTTATTGAGTGTGATAATGGTATCGTTACATTTAAAAATTCATCTGTTAGAGATGCACAAAATTATATTTATACAAGAAGTGTTATCATACCTGAAGTATGAGGTAAAGGGGTCAAGTTTTCCCCACTCTCATGTTGGGGATAAGAAACAAAGATTGGCAACATACCGATAATGTTGAAATGTCCTGCTGGGATGATGATTTTCACTATTCTCTCTTCTTATAGGGATGTTTAAAAATTTCCACTGTGGGTCAAGCCATTCTTCAACTCAACACATAAAGATGTATGAGGCTTTTTATAGAGGCTTAGTGATTTGACACCTCTGTTCACCCTCTTGAATGAGTATTATTTAAGATGGTGTTTCCATATCATTTAATACCCAGAATATTTGCAGAGATTTGAAACCTGATTCTGCTAACACAGAGGGTGCCACTAACTTCTGTACTATATCAGAGAATCAAAGCAGAGCTAGTGCACAGAAGTTTCAGGGTTTTTAGTGATATACGTTAGCTCCTAAGAAATTCTCTTTAGGATGCATAACACTAGTTTGTCACTTACAATGCTATGAATGCTGTAAAGGCCATTCTTGTATGCTGAGGGAGCAGCATGGATGCAATGTGACATTAAAAAAAGCAAAATCTCATGGATGGAACTGGAGAGTATTATGCTTAGTGAAATAAGCCAGTCAGTGAAGGACAAATACCGTATGATCTCACCCATTACAGGACAATAATGAACAAAACGAACAACAAGCAAAACAGAACCAAATATATGAATACAGTGAATAGGCCTTCAGTAGTCAGAGGGAAGGGGGTTGGGGGGAGGGGAGAGGCAGAGGCAAGGAAGGGGAGCAGTTTAGACAAGAACCTGGTATAAATAAAGGAACCATGGACATGGACAACAGGTGGGATTGACTTTGGGGGGAATGGGTAGGTGGGGAGGAGGACAGAGGAGAGCAAAAAGGGGATGGATGTAATACAACAACAATAAAATTAAAAAAAAATATTTATACAAACAAAAGCAAAATCTCTTTCTTTTATTTAACATGTATTTCTAGACACAGACTTAATACATTTGTCTGGTTAATAATTGATCACAATAAGATAACACTATATACCTATCAGAATGGCTAAAATGAGAACAAACAGAAGAAGAAAAAGAAGAAGAAAGTAAAAGAAAGAAAGAAAGAAAGAAAGAAAGAAAGAAATGGAAAAACTAATAGGCAATGCCATCAAGCATAATTGAAGGAATTTAAGAGTGCAGCCACTTTGGAAAACAGTTGGCAACTTCTTATAAAGTTAAACTACAATTCAACTATTCCACTCCTACCCTTCTGAGTGTTTACCCAAGAGAAAAGAACATATGTTCTCATGAAAAATTGTATTGGAATATTACAGCAGCTTTTATTCAGTATCACCCCAAAATTGAAAACAACCCAAAAGACTTTCAACTGGTGAAAGGATAAATGAACTGTGATATATGCATGTATGAAATACTACTGAGTTAAAAAAATAAAAACAAACTCCTAATACACACAAGAGCATTGTTAGATCTCAAATGCATTATGATTAAGTGAAGGAAGCCAGACCCAAAAGGCTACATATTGTATGTCTGCCCTTATATGACATTCTGGAAAAGGAAAAACCATAGGGACCAAGCAGTTGTTGACATAGGATAGAGGTAGAGTGAAGCAATGACTAAAAAGGGCTTAAGGAAATTTGGGGAGTGATGGAATTATTTCATACCTTGCTTGGGAGAGACAAGTGGTTCCATGACTATATATGTCAATATTCAGAATGTACAATAAGAAAGAGTGAATTTTATATATCTAAGTTCAACAACAAACTCACAACTATCAACAACAGAACCTAAAAATATAAAATAAAAACAGCCCTGGCTGGTGTGCCTTAGTGGGTTGAACTCCGGCCTGGAAACCAAAGGGTTGCCAAGTTCAATTCCCAGCCAGGGGACATACCAGGGTCTATATGCACGACTTAGGGACATGAATTAAGTGGGGGTGGGATTGCTGGAGTAAAAGTGGGTGTTTGGGGGGAGGGGAGAAAAGGGAAAAGAAATTGGGACAACTGTAACAGCATAATCAATATAACATTCTTAAAAAAAATGTCAAAGAGTTCTTCCCTCGTTCTGTATCCTATTCTCATTTCTTTCCTGTTTTCTTATTTTTAAAAAAAGGCTTAATAGCTGCATAATACCATCATTTGAATGAACTGTTACTGGCATAACAATTCTTCTATTTGAGTATTTAAGCTATATGTCTGCTTTTCACTATCATAAATAAAAGTTGAATATAAAAGTAAATGATCTACAGTATTATTTCTTCTCCAGATGTGTTAACATGGCTGGGAGTATTTTGACAGCACTAGGTAATTGATATCCCTACTATGCTTATGAACCAGGACTTGTGTTTTACAGAAACAAGAACAACATGCTCAAAATAATCTTGTTAATTTGGAGAAATGTTGTAGATTCCTATGTTTATGAGCAAAGTTTATAGATCAAGCCACATGGAGGGAAATAAGGAGGTGGGATATTGGGAAAAATAAATCCTCCCAACAATATTCAAAAAGCTCTGTTATAAGAGGGTCGGAGCAGTTGAGAAAGAAAGTGAATATTTCACTGAGTTTCATTTCTGATCAGAAATGTTAATTACCATATACCAGAGGATGGCAGCTAATTTGTATTCTGGCCAAGTTCCACTTTTATGGATAACTGGGGGCTCTGTGTATAACTTCGAGATCTATACTAATAGCTTTGTATAAGAGATGTGTCTAGTATGGTGAAAATTATAAATGTAGTTATTGATGTTTTTCAAATTCCACCACTGGCTCTGAGTCTGGAATTATGTTCTGAATCACTCCAGATGCACAGCCTTTTACATCAGCGGTCCTGCTGCCATTCAAACCTCCATGAAGGTATTTAATCAAGGAAACCTCTCATGGCAACAGTACCATTATTTAACTTCTTTATTAACATAAACTTTTGCAAAGCCATTTTAATGTTCAAGGGTAGGAGGTGGTGCCTGGATGAAGATGGTCAGGTAGAAATGGAGACAGGATACATAGAAATAAAAACATATAAATACATAAAAGTAAAGTCAAATTGTGGTTTATCTAAAGATGCTCGTCTCCACCTAACTTTATGAGGCTTCAATCTATTGACTTTTTTTGTTTCTAATCTGCCTTTGTTATGGACCTAAACAACTAGAAAGAACATTTCTTTATTAAGACTCTCTGTGTGTCTAAGCATATTTTAATGGTCCCTATTGCCATTTCACCATCTGGACACGTGACATTTTAAAAACAAACATTTCAGCATAATTGATATATTCTACATTTGATGGCTATTATCTGGTCTACTGCCAAACATACAGGCAGCCCTCATTCCACCAAATTCAATCTCGCTAAGCAGAAATATCACATGGATCATATCAGCATCAGTGCTTTATAAAGAAAATTTAACCTGAGGAGATCCTCTACACCAACAAATTTTAACTAGTATCCCATGGCACATGGGTGTGCCACAAGAATTTTCAAAACATGCCATGCCCATGTATGTAGTCAGGGGCAGTGGCTTTTCCCTTAGACTGTCAAATAAAAAATTGACAACAGCCAACATAACAACAGCAGTCCTGTGTGACTGAACCAATATTAACCTCATTATTTTGTAATATTATCAAAAGATAGAGTTTTTGATGTGCTGCAAAATTTGAGTAATTGGTTGATGTGTGCCATGAGATGAAAAAGGTTAAATGTTGCTGCTCTATGATGATCTCACAAAAAGCAAACCATGAGAACTTGGTGGGTGGACTGCAGGGAGATGTCACAATTGCAGGTGAGCCACAACTTGTGTACAGTGTCAGTGAAGAATGCTAACAGATGATCCGCCCAATGAACAGCCAGTTATTCAACCTTCTAATACCTTTGCTAATACTCCCTTAAAATGCCATAGATTGTAAAAAAAACCAAAAGAATTAGCATTAAGTTCATCTTTTCTTTGAAAAGCACTTCTGATTCATGAATCTGTCCACTCAATATAATTAGCAGAAATGTATCACGTTCAACTATGAGCAAAGTATTATACTAGGTCCTGCAGATGTAGCAGCAGAAGCAGGACAGAAAATATCCCTACATCTTTGGAACTTGATGTTTCACCTGGGGTATGGGGGCAGAAGTGGCAGAAGGTTGGAACCTTTAGACTATATGTGAATTTGTAATTTATTTCTTTTACAGATCAGGAAACTGAAACTCAGAAAAACTGAGTGACTTGTACAAGGTTATGTAACTAGCAGGTCATAGCTATGTCATTAGGATCTGGGACTCCAACATAACATTATTCTTGCAAATCAGGACGTTTGTGTCGGACAACAACCTTCTGTCTCTTTTATTCCAGGCACCTTGAGATAAATGGAACTATAGGCTTCTTCAGATTCGGTACAAAAAACTTGGAATCAGGGTTCAAACATCAGAGATTTAGAAGGTAAGGGTTCAGAGATTCTATCAGTTTAATTTCAGCTATGTTAGAACTTTGACAGGATTTTTGGACTACCATTTGAACTACATTGCTGTCATGAGAAAAATACACTCAAGAATTCTAAACCAAAGATTCACAAATCAACTTTTGAAGTTTATTAATCTACTACCTCTGATTTTTAACTCTCTGGTTTCTAAAATCCACTTTCCCTGCTAGTTTCCATTTCATGTCATCCTGAGTAAAAATGGAAACATTTTTCTTCTTCTTTTCTTTATATTCCTTTCATAACTGTTCTCTTTCAATGAGTACCAGTTTAGTTTCTGTCCACTTTACTTCTGGCATATGCTGTAACTGATTTTCTTTTTTTAAAAATTTCCTCTGCTTTTATTAGTTCTTTAGTTTTTAAAAATTTTTATTAAAGATTTTCATTATTTTCCAGAGAGAAGGGGAGGGAGGTAGGAAGAAAGGGAGAGAAGCATCAATGTATGGTTGTCTTTCACCTGCCTCCATCTAAGAACCTGGCTGGAGACCTTGTTTGCAACCTGGTAATGTGCCCTGACTGGGGAATTGAACCAGTGACCTTTGGGTTCACAGGTTGGCACCAATCCACTGAGCTACACCAGCCAGGGCCTGTAACTGATTTTCTATTACTTCTATTCTGTGTGTATGTGTTTGATGGTGGGGAATTTAAAGCTTCCATTAACACATTCTGGAACTCTAACAAAATTGTTCTAATTATCAAAACTAAAGTTTTTTCTTGCACTCTAAGGATTATTAACAAAGACTGATTTAAGAAAAATAACATATAAACCTTGGCTGGTAGCACAATGGATAAGGTGCCAGCCTGAGAACCCAAAGGTCACTGGTTCTATTCCCCAGCCAGGGCACATAATGAGGTTGAAAGCCAAGTCTCCAGCCAGGTCCATAGCTGAAGGCAGGTGAAAGGTAACCATATATTGATGTGTGTGTCTCTCTCTGCCTCTATCCCTTCCCCTCTAAGAATAATAAATAAACTCTTAAAAAAAAAGAAAGAAAAATAACATACAATATATTATATAGAAGATAGAATATTTAGCTCCTTTAAATGAACAGAAATATAATAAGGTAAAAGAAGAAACAAAATGTTCAATATAAAGAAGCATTTACGACAAGATTTTTAGAAAAAAATACTTGCAATTTTCATATTAATGAAGAGCTACAGTATATTAAAATTGCTATGTATGATGCCTGTCTGGTAAAAGTCCAACCATTCTTAATATAACAAGAACAGTTTCTGTGACATGGAATGGATATAACCTGGCAGCCAAGGAGAGTGGATTGGAATGTGTATGTGTGAACAAGGATAACTTCACTGTACTAGTCAGTGGGGTCAGTAGGCTCCATTGACTGAGCATGTGTACTATGTGGCTGTCATATTAAAAATGACTGAGTAAGTAGAGCAATGAATCTGCAATCTGCATCAAATTTTGCTTTAAGCTTGAACATTCCTCCACAGAAACTATTCACATAATTCAGAAGGCTGCAGCTATGAGCAACTGTGATTGGCAGCTTCATCATGACAACGCACCCACTCATGCCCCATGCCTCATGCAGAGATTTTGGCAAAACAGCAAATCACCCAGGTGACTCAGCGTTCTTACAGCCTGGATTTGGCGACCTGTGACTTCTCGGTTTTCCCCAAACTAAAATTACCTTTAAAGGGAAAAGATAAAAACTTTGATGAGATTTGGGAAAATATGATGGGGCAGCTGATGGCAATTTGGGAGAACTGTGTGAGGTCCCAATGTACCTATTTTGAAAGGGACTAAGGCATCATTGTCCCATGTATAGTGTTTCTTGTATTTGTATCTTCTTTAATAAATGTCTCTATTTTTCATATGACATGGCTGGATATTACATTGAAATAATTAAACAAAAGGCATGTAATGATGAAGTCATTAATTAGCTAAAGATTGATTTGCAGAGGGTGACTACATCAATAACAGTGAAAAGTAAAATTAATTATTCTATTACATAAACTTACTTTTGCTATTTTTGGAAGTTATGCCTGGTCCCTTTATAATTAATTGCATGCCTATAGAAGTTGAGAATTTATAGTACAGAGGTGTACCTTTATAAATAGAATTTTTCACACCTTTATGATGTCTAATATGTATGACTTGTTATTTTTACATGTAATGAGACTTTCTTTTTTCTAATTTCAATAAGTTATTTTTGGGCTTTAGTGTGGTATTGGGCTTCTGCCTACTTCTCTCTGCCCCAATCCATGTTTAGATGATCTGCTTAATGTCCTACTCTCTCTAGGACTTGAAGATGCTAAAGGCTCTCCTCTTCTTACCATAATTGTTAATGATTTACCTCTATAAGCAAAATCTGAAAAATCACAATCTCTGAATGCTCAATCATATTATAACATGTAGGAACAAGACAAAAAATGAATAAAACCTTCAGATGATTCTGTAATCTTTTAAACAAGCCATCCATTTCTTAGCCTTATGGCTACTGCACCCCTCAACAGGCCCAACCCTGGGAGTGGCACCACCAGGCCATCAATCATTTGCTGCATTGCAAAGACAAATACTGAGTATACATGCACTTTATATATATATATTTTTAAAGATTTTATTTATTATTTCCAGAGAGAGGGGAGGGAGAGAGGCAGAGAGGAAGAGAAGAATCAATGTATGGTTGCCTTTCACCTGCCTCCAGCCACAGACCTGGCTGGAGACCTGGCTTGCAACCTGGTTATGTGCCCTGGCTGGGGAATCGAACCAGCAACCTCTGGGTTTGCAAGCCGGCGCCTTATCCACTGTGCTACCAGCCAGGGCTTATATTTTTCCTTTAGAGAAATCATATATCCCAATGGACTCTGATGCTTTATGCACCATTGATTTGTTCTTCAAGGGAATTTAAGATAGAATAATATCGGCAACCAAACTCCAAATTATTATATGTTTTGATGCTTTATTATATTATTATATATTTTATAATCTATTATGTTATTTTTATCTGTGTAATCTGTAATTAGGAAGCATTCGAATTATTTTAGTCCATTTTAAAATGTAAGAATATGCTGCAGATCATATAGTATTTGTCTTTCACTGACTGGATAAATGAATACAATGAATAGACCTTCAGTGGGCAGAGGGGAAGGGGGAGAGGGGGGAGGAGGAGATAAAGAAGGGGAGCAGGTTAGTCAAGGAACTAGCATGGAAGAACCATGGACATGGAAAACAAGTGGAACTGATTTTTGGGGGGAGTGGGTGGGTGGTGAAGGGGACGCAGGGGAGGAAAATAGGGATGGATGTAATACAACAACAATAAAATTAAATTTAAAAAATTACAAAGAATATGCCACAGAAAGCTTTGAAATATCTCTAGAGTGTACATGAAATATTTAAAATAAATTATCACATAAAATGAAAATCTTATTTCCTCATCTAACTAACATTTCAAACATCTCAATCTGAGTCTTGTTGGGCCATATAACCATGACAATTTTCAATCACCTTTCTGCTCTCAACACTCTGGAATTCTAAACTTTTGGCACATACCCCACTGTGGTGTTCTCTTACTTGGCTCTTGTTGGACAAGATGATTGAGATCCGGAATGACAGCATCCCATTTAATTCTTCCCAAATGTTTCCCTTCCTGACATTCTTTAGTCATATGGATCATTCCCACTTGTAAAAGGTGAAAAATGCTATGGAGAAAATAAATTTATGTTTCGATGACACAACCACATGGCAAATTAGGAGGCAGAGGCAAAACTGCCTGTGTAGAAGAGGTAGGGTTGAAAAATCAAACCTCCCCTGAAACCCATAAAACTCATCTCTTGGTGAAGCAAGAATAGAGGGGCAAGTTAATAAAATTACTCTTGCTGAGTAAGTGCACTGATCTGAGCCATATCTCAGATTCAAAACACGTGTGCACACAAGGCAAAAATGTGAGCTTATTTTTAATGCCTCTTTTGTTCAATGGAACAGGGCATGGGGAAGCCAAACATGATTACATTTTCAGCGCCATTTGCATTATCTTCCAGGTGTTAAACTCATTCCAGACCATAGCATCATGTGCTGCAATTGTCCATTCCTTCGTTAGACACACTCTTTGTGCCCTCTAGTGCATACTTTTCAAGTGGACTTTTAGGAGGAAATATCCAAATAGTTTTGTTATGGCTATCATCTGTTTCCATTTGTTAAAATGAAAGCAAGTTCAACCAACTAGGGGACTTTAATAGCAAGGTAGCTAACAATATGTATTGACTACTTTCTATCTTCTCAGATTATTACTCGACATTTTACACAATACAGAAAAAATGAAAAACTTGGTGTGTGTCCCAATTTTCTCCTCTATAAAGTGGAGATAAAATGTCAACTATTTTACTTGTCTGATGTGAGCTCAAAAAAAGTATTTAAATGCAGCCTGGTAAATGGCCCATTATAGGAATTTAAAGAATAATATAACTTATTGAAATAATAAATTTATAATTCTCATAAGTTAAGATCATGCCTGAAATAACGGATGAACAAAATAAGGAGGTATGGAATTAATCTATATCTTGAGTGAGCCACTCAACATTACAGATCATTTAAATGGGTGACTGCAATTACGCTCCTTAATCTCTTTTGGTAAAAGTCATCTATAAAGATCTAAGTATAAGAAGGACCAGTAGACAATTTCTGCTGCTCTCAGCTATAAAGGATGATGGAATTGCTCCCAAGGGTACCTCTGAACAAAGTTCACTTTATTATTCTTTAATACATTTTAGCAAGCTTCACTGGCAATAACCATGACTTTTTAAAGTGAGAGACACCTTTTCTTCTCAAAGGAGCAAATCAAGATTTCTTATTATAATTTATCCCTCTACTTGTTCAGCAGCTGGGCTAATATTCTAGACCAGGTAACAACCTTCACTAAGCTGCAGCCCTTGCTGTAGAAAGACATAATCATAAGTGCAGTGATAGTTGAGGAAGTATAGAGCTCTAAATTTTTCTTTACCAGAGAATGTTTTGGGCCTTCTATCTGAATAATATGGACTTTTTGTCCTCACAAATTAAATAACTTTTCATCTCCATGAAGCCAAGCACATCAATGAACCATAAGATGGTTGCTGTGTGGTTTAGAATGAAGCATAGTGCAACCAATTCAATGGAGACTCCTTTCTCTTTTATGTCTGAAGCACATGAATTTAGCTATCAAAAGAAAGACTGGAGGTGTATCCAACTGACATGGTGCTATGATTTTCAATATTAAAGTCTGAATCTATCATTCTAGATCCTCCTACAATAGAAAGACTATGAGAGCAAATATAATGATGCATAATTTATAAATTTGAATTCTCTTCCTCCTCTTCTATTCTTGCTCTTAGACTTCTTGTTCTCCTCAAGAATGAACAAACATATTTTAAAAAGGAATTCTATATTGGGAAATAGACAAATCAGGAGTCATCCATCCCCTTGGTATTTATGAATTCAATTTGAAAGGCTAACGCTATTCTGAAGAGTCACTGATCCCCAGAGTTCTATCTCTGTAAGAGGCTTCTTCTGGTTAAAATGGAGATTGAAACTCTAAATTTGCAATTCCCATTAGGTTTCAATTATCATATTTATTCACATAATCTCTCTGTTATTTTTACCCTAAAATTGGGAAAAGATATTATATAAGCAGCTGCCTACTGGCCTAATCATTAATTTTAGGGAGCATTGTTGATATTTTAAATCCATTTCCCTGATAAAGAAAAAAGTTTTATATTTTATCATAGTAATGAGTCAATGGTACAATTAATTGGGGTTTAAATGACTTTATAGAATTTTTTCAATATGTCTTTTCTATAGTAAAATAATCTTATTTAACAAGACAGTATTTGTCTATAAGAACAAAAAGGAGAGAATTGATTTTTTTAAAGATTGGTTGGTGATACTTATATTTAGCACAGCAAGGTAAAAGTGGGAAAGTAAATCTAATGGTCTTCTCTTCCTTTATCCTTGCCTATAGCAAGCTGAGGTAGGAACAGATGACTACATACTTTTGTAACATTTAATGATTTATCTATTCATAGTAAGAAAAGGTAAGCTCATCTAATGATAAACCCTTCTGACTTCATGGTTGTTTTAAAGCATTAGATTAAGAGAAAAAGAAGAGAGAGAACATAAGTTCTCACTCATGAACATTAAAAAAAAAAAAAAAAAGAAATGGAAAAATTCATTTTTAGTTCAAACTATGGGTAAGGTTGGGATTATAGGTATACATAGAAGTATATGGTAATGTATCTTAGGAAAATATAGAAGTTTGAGTCTAATAGACTTTTGCACCCCTATCCTTCATTTCACCCTCACTTGATTTTACTTTTTCAAACCAAGTTTTGTTTTAGCTGACAGCTCCTAAAGTAGGAGAGAAAGCATAGGGAGAGTGTAGTCTCCATCATCTTCTAAAACCTCTGGAAATAATAGTCTAAGGAAAAGAGTATGTGTATTATACAGATGTATCTTTCTTTGAACAAGGCCCTAATTTGTACAACTTACTCAGTTATTTATTTATTAAAGATTTATTTATTATTTTTAGAGAGAGGAGAAGGGAGAGAGGCAGAGAGAGAGAGAGAGAGAGAGAGAGAGAGAGAGACATAAATGTATGATTGCCTTTCACCTGCCTCCAGCTATAGATCTGGCTGGAGACCTGGCTTGCAACCTCATTATGTACCCTGGCTGGGAATTGAACCTGTGATCTTTGGGTTCACAGGCTGGTGCCTTATCTACTGTGTTATCAGCCAGGGCATTACTCAGTTTTTTTAATGTGCTTGGCCTTATTTTATTTCTAAACAAAGACCAACAGATGCAAGCTTCTCAATATTTCTTTCTTGTTTTATTTTTATTTTTTTAAATGTAATCTTTATTATATATTTTACCATTATCATTTGGCCCCCTTATACCTCCCTACCTCCCACACTATTGTCTATTTATTTTTAATTGGATGTATTGACATCAGTTAATAAAATTATATGGCTTCAGGGGTATAATTCCATAGTACATCATCTGTATATTGTATTGTACATCCACCACCCCAAGTCTTATTTGATTTATCCCCCCATTTACTCTATATGTTTAGAAATGGCTACAAATTTTCCATTAAGCTCTCAGAGACACACTTACCTTTACCCTCCTACTCTAATCTGGACCTGTTGCTTTAGATATCAATATATAACTGCTGTATTTTCTTGGGATTTCCTTTCACCTCTATCTTGTTTTTGGTTTCTTATTTATTTGGTCTTATTTTGCTTTATGTGGTTCATTACTAACTGTTGCTTAAGCATGTCTTTCAGTTGTGTCTTATGAAAGAGTAGATAGAAAGTAATTCTTAAAATATTTTGCCTGTCTGAAATTGTGTTTATTAGAGCTTCATGCTTTATTGATAGTTTGGGTGGATATAGAATTCTAAGCTGAATATCCTTTTCTCTCTAGAAGTTTGAAGGTTTCTTGACTTTTAGCTTCCAAGTTCAACATTGTTTTGAGAGCTAAAATGCTATTTTTAGCCTCATTCTTTAGTACATGACCTGTGATCACCACTGCTACCTATACTCCTTGGGTTTACAAACTTTAACTTGATTATTCTGTAATTTCCCCATGATATGCCTCACATAGGTACTTTTAAAATTCTGTATGTTGTATAGTCATTGGATTTTTTCAATCTGGATAATCAGACTTCGCAGTTATTTGAAGATTTCTTTTGTTATTTTTCATTCTTTAGATTTTATACATCTCTTTTTGAAAGTAATTTTAGTCAGATATTGTATACTTTAAAATTGATTTCCTAAGGCACTGGCCTGTGAACCCAAGGTTTGCTGGTTCAATTCCCCAGCCAGGGCACATAACCAGGTTGCAAGCCAGGTCTCCAGCCAGGTCTGTAGTTGGAGGCAGGTGAAAGGCAACCATACTTCGATGTTCCCCTCTCTGTCTCTCTCCCTTCCCCTACCTCTGAAAAATAATAGAAATCTTAAAAAAAGAAAAAACAAACAAAAAAAACAAGCCCTGGCTGGTAGTACAGTAGATAAGGTGCCAATCTGCAAACCCAAAGGTTGCTGATTCGATTCCCCAGCCAGGGCACACAAGCAGGTTGCAAGCCAGGTCACCAGCCAGGTCTGGAGGCAGGTGAAAGGCAACCATACATTGATGTTTCTCTCCCTCTCTGCCTCTTTCCCTTCCCCTCTCTCTGAAAATAATAAATAAAATCTTAAAAAAAAATAAGACAAAATATTGATTTCCTCATTAAAAATATTTTCTCAACCTTCACATTTTTTGATAATTTTCTAGACTTTCTCAACTATATCACTCATCTCTCCTTTTGTATTTTTATCTATTTTCTGTAATATTTTAAATATCCAGGAACCTTTGATTTTTTTCTAATTGTTCTTATTCATAATTTGTATCCTTATTTGTACCTTTGTTTTGTTATTTTTTTATGTTGCAACTGTTACTCATGTATCTGGTCATCCTAGGTTTTCAGAGTGGTGCCATAAAGAGCACCTATGGAAAATTCTGCATCAGTAGGTGTGGCACTAGATGCTTTATAATAGACTAATAGAGAGTGGTAAGAAGTTACCATTTATTTATAGATAGCAATAGGCTTATATATGCAGGACAGATACAGGTTTACCTATGTAACCAGGAGCATAGGGGCAGTTGTATGCTACAGTTTGGTTGACACAGTTTTCTTCTTTTAGACAAGGTGAGATTTCAGCTTCATCCATATCCAATTCACAGAGCGATTCATGGTATAATAGGCTTTACTTTGGGATACTAATCCCCACATATAGTTTTATGTGGGTATTTTCTCAAGGACCACTATGTTTTTCCAAAGAATACTCCAATTCCATCTGTGTTCTAATAATAGCAAGTAGGTGTCTGGAGAGGATATTTGAGTTTCTTTTCCATGATTTCTGACCAGTGCCTCATTCCCAGCCTTCCTTGTTTTGATGATCTTGATTTGACTTCAAGTTCTCTAAATTTTATGCTTCTGCTCCCCTCTGGGAAAGGGAGAGAGGTGGTCTTCTAGCTTTATAAAAGTATGGAAAAGGCTTATTCTATAGACTTTTAAGCAATCATCTTCATTTTCAATGCTAAGCACTTTTTCTTTTAATACCCATGTACTTGGTCCATTCAAATTCTAAGGTTCTCTAGGTTTTTCAGAGTGATGGTAGTAAATTAGTATATGTCACAATTACTTAAGCTATTGGAACACAGGTTTCATATTTCTCTACCTTGCTAATTCATCCACTTGCTACCTTCCAAAATTTTATTGACATTTCCTCATCATTTGACCCCTCTTTGTATTATTATGCTTTTATATATTTTTAAATGACATATTAGAAATGTTTTTGAAGAAAGCAGAAATAGACTTTAAGTTCCATACATTGTTTTACTAAAAGACTATAGAATATGTATTAATATTAGATTTAATGTTCTAATTAATACTTACTGCCATAGTACCACCCAAACATAAATGTTTCCTTAATCATCAGACAATATAGGATAAGATTCAGTTTGAATGAGAGATTCAAGGATCAAGAGTTGATGTGGTTTTATTAGCCATATGATATTAAGGTACAAACAAAAATTACTTGAAAGTTGCATTACTAAGAAGTGATGATTTAATTTCTACTCATTGAATTAAATATTTTCACCATGTCATGTAATTTAATAATTATTTTTTGAACAACTATTTAAAATAATAATTATATTAATATGTGAGTGGTAAAATTATTTATAAGGAAAATACAAGAAAAAGCTTCTATGGTTTACTCATTTAAAGGGGTTAGGACATCTACGTAACTTTTTGTATGAAAAAATAAAGTTGTATTTATGCCAAAATAAAACCCAGTTTTAAATGGGGGGAAAAAAAAAAGAAAAAGCTTCTAGTTGAACCTTCCTTTTTATCAGAAAAGCTTTATTAATTTTTAATTAAATCATTTTGTTTTATTTTAAAATACTTTTTCACATATATTAAATTTTATATTCTCTTGAGGTGGAGGAAAGGTCCTGTAAGTGAATTACGCATATGTATGTATAGGTGTGTGTGTTGTATATGTGATTTAAATATAAGTTTTGCTTTGCTCTCATTTAGAATTTTCTAAATAAATGAGAACAAATTTACTTTCAAATCAAATTTACAAGATACCTCTTTGGGAGCACGACATTATCATTTAGTAGTGGGAAACATAACATACAACAAGTATATGATATGTGTATGGACCTTTACAGATTTCTTTTGACCGACTCTGGCTGAAATAGTGACATTAAATTAATATAACTTTTATATTATTTTTACTAATGGTATTTCCAATAATTTCAAACTACAAGTTATGACTGAGTTGGCAAACAGTAATTTTTGTGTCTGTTACAATAATAAAGCATACTTTTGCATTCTGGGGCTCTTGCCCCCTTCTGACTAGAAAGGATATCAACAAAACACAGAAAACTACTGAAAGTTAGAGATAACACCAGACGTGATGTAACCTCTGTGATCTTAAACTGGAAATCGAAGATACAAGTTCTATAAGTTCACTCAAATGTTCACCCACTTTCCTATTTAGACCATTCTGACTGTAATAAGAATTATTAGGTTGATTCCTTCTGCTTGATAAAGTGTCAAGAAATCCTTGAAGCTGTGTTGGAAAATAATATCTAGGCCTCTCAAGTTTTGTCAGTGATATAATTTATTTATTTATAAATAAACACTCACTTGCATTCTTACAGGTATTCCACTGGCACTACAAAGAAAAATTAGATGAGATACCTATCTTCAAATTGTTCTCAATCATTTGTAAAGTACAGACATATAAAAACAATGTATGGTAAAAATGACTATTAGAAGTCATTTAGACTACCATGGAGCTAACTGAAGGAGACACAGACACAAGTCATGGCACTTACTGTAAGAGAAGCCAATCTTTGGGGAAGCAGTATGACAAATTTAGTAGTACTAAATAAAGTACAGGATGCATGGAAGTGGGAGTAGGGTAGAGAAATAAGGCTAAGGAAGGAGAAAAGATTCCATTCATAAAAAGCATTAAAATGTTTGTGTCTAAGCAAGAATGAGACACATAAAAATCTGCACTTTAGAATTATCATCCTGGCAGTATAAGAATTATAGGTAAGATTCAAATCCTTGTCCATAGTAACAAATCTATCTAAACAAAGGGAATGATCATATAAACACAGATAATTCTTTTTATAGAAGAACTAAAAAGACAGTATCCTGCTGACCTTAGGTTGAAAATTTTTATCCAAAGTCATGAAAATGAAGGCTGATTAAAGTCATTTAAAAATTGGAAACAACATCATTTAAAATCAAGAATTAAAAAAAAAATCTGCCTGAGGAAAATACATGTGACAATTTAATAAATGAAAAGACATGATTACAAGACAGTATCTCAATATTTTTAACTATTTTTAATTCCTAATTACCTTATGTTTTAAGTAGTAAAGCTACAATCCTTGATTGTCTGTTGAATGACCTATTTCCTTTCCAATACTTAGTAAAACTGCATTCTAGAGTCTACAATCTGGCAAATCTATAAAAAAGAGAGGGCATAAACTTAGCACCTGCTATATCAGTGGCCTCTGGTTTTGAAGAGAGAGAACATGTAAAGAAATCACATGGTGAAATTCTGGGTATTTAACATTATTTTGGGAGTTTTGCAAAGATTATTAGCTAGCCTCATTAATAATATACTGGGAACTGCTATATAATTTCAAAAAATACTGTATTACTATAGCTTTTTAAAATTCTGTACACCCTTATTTTTCTTTTACAATATTACTAGTGAGGTAAGTGTCATGTCAGGTAACATACAAACAATTTTTCTTAGATAAATTGTGCATCAGACATTTTACTTAAAGGGAAAAATCTTCAATTATATAAGGATGATACAAAGTAGTCCTTGGCATAATGCCTTAAGAAAGAAATTCATCTATTTTTAAAGATAAACTAACAAAAAACCAAAGATGCATGAAATCAAGCTAATCTGTGCATAAATAGAAAAGACCTCTATGTTAAACTATAAATAATTTCTTCATTAATATAATAATTATTTTGGAATTGTTTCCCATGTTGTTTGACATGTACAAAACTCTATTTATATGCACCCTATGAAAACCACAACAAAAGATTACCAGGAATGTCATCTGCTTAAGAAATAAATAAATAGTTCAATTCCCCAGCCAGGGCACATAACCAGATTGCAAGCCAGATCTCCAGCCAGGTATGTAGCTGGAGGCAGGTGAAAGGCAACCATACTTTGATGTTTCTCTCCCTTGCCTATCTCCCTTCCCCTCTCTCCAAAAATAATAAATAAAATCTTTAAAAAAAAAGAAATAAGTAAAGAATAAAAAACAACTTGTCCCAAGTCATACAAAGGCTGAACTTAAAATATGTAGAATTGAAATATTAGGTTTTATAACTTTTGCAGTTCTAACATTAATAGCTAAACCACAAATTTTAGTCATAGCTTTTCATTTATAATTGGAAAGGAGAAATCTCTTATAAAGATAAGTCAGCTGGCACAAAGAAAGGAAAGGAAATATATGTAAAAATTTGTGTGAGTACTTCAAAATAAAAACAAGTTGATGATTTGGATTAGAGTTAATAAAATGTAGATATAGTAGATATTAGTCTTCCTATTGGAAAAAAACAGAGGATTTCATTCTATAATGTATGTGCCAATTTTGAAATACTCTATATCAAATCTAGGCATAAAATGCTTTTTCTTTCTTGTATAAAGGGTGCAAAGGCAGAGAGCAAAGATAATAGGTAATAAGTTATAATTTATGGCAACCTTTAGAAATTCTGTCCAGATTTTAGATAGCCTTTTTCAAGGAGTTGTGAAAATTTTATCTTGAAGTGGGGTCTGTGTCCCTGGAGAGATTTTGGGTAATGTTTATTCCTTATTTCCTTGGGTTTCCCTTTAAAGAAGCTTTGGAGTTACAGAGATGTGTCCCAAAATTGGCCAGATTGTAGGAATATGAAAATTGCTAGGAACTGCCTTGAGGGAAACTGCAGTTATCAATATTTAGAAAAAAACATTTAAGATTTCCACAAATCCCTTTTAAAAGTGACATGAGTTCTGAGAAGAGGTTAGAATATGAATAAATGAAATATATGATTGATGTAGTTCCTAAGGCAATGGCAGAGAGTAACTGATTCAATATATCTTTGACCAATACCCCAGGCATAAAATAAAGAAACTGGGGAGGAAAGATGGTGACAGAGTAGATGGCAGTGCTGACTGCATTCTCGAGTGCCAGAGCAGCTGGAGGATAGGGTAGGGAGCAAGAGATGTCTGCAGGTCCCTGCGAACTGGAGCAGTAGCATCTGGACTCAGGGGAGCACAGCCCAGAGGCTGCAGAGACCTACAGGAGAGCAGGTGAGACAGTTCCAAACCAGCTGGCAGGCCGAGGTTGGCTCTGGGCAGTGGTGGCTCTACCCAGAGGGGTGTCTTTAACTGAAGCCAGCCCCAGGCTCCCTGGTGACTAGAAATCTGAGCAGTGAAGTGTGGGCAGTGAGTGCAAACGCTGGAGGGAATGAGGAGCTGAACTCCTGCAGAGGAGGGACTGTGTGAGAGCCCCTCCAGAGGCTGAGAGAGGAAGTGCCCCCGGGGGCCAGAGGCAGAGGAGGAGAGACCCTCAGTGGGGGAAGAGTGGGCCAGCAGAGAGAAGCTGAAAATTGTGCCACTGCGCCACCCAGGGAGAGGACAGTTTGGAGCCCCAGTGAGAAGGGAGGCCCAATCCCGCACACCCACACTGGTGCACAGGCTCCCATGGCGACTCCTGCTCCAAACTGAGTGCCAGGAACTTGCAGCTGGTGCAACTGGCACATTCATTGCAGGAGGCAAAAACCTCCTAGAAGAGCTAGAGGCGGAAGGGTAGCCATCGCCAGCGCACAGCTCGGGCTCCCCTATAGTCAGGTGCCCATCGCAAGTGGCAAAAACCCCCTCGAAGAGCTGGAGGGAAAAGGCTAGCCTTTTCCTGTTGCTATGGGGTTCCCCATAGAACCAGGGGCCCATCGAGCTCAGCAAAAACCTCCACAAAGAGCTGGATGGAGAGGACCAGCCATTGTCCACAAACTATGCTGTGGGCCCCCTGGGGAGCCAGGCGCTCTTTGCAGACAGGGGCTACCTCCTCCAAGAGCTTGAGAGGGAGGGCCAGCCATCACAGGAGCAAACGAAGTTGCAAGCCACCACCCCCTTGGAGCCAGGAGCCCATCTCAGGCAGAAACCTCCTCAAAGAGCTGGAGGGGGAGTAGTTGCCTTCGATACCACAAAAGCACCTGCAGTTCTTCATACAGAACCAGCAAGAGAAGGGAGGGCCCCAAAATACTGGCAGTGCTGAAACCCAGCTAGGCTATTGGAGGCTCAGCCTACGGGTGGGGTGGGGGGGGGGGGCACTCAGAATCAGCCCTGACTATGACAGCAACAGGCTCTGTCACTCCAAGGCCCCAAAATCTGACTGTAGGCTGCAGAGCCCTGACCAAGAAAAAGAGGCAGACTCAGGGAAATGAATCACTGGTAATCTCAAGTACCTGAGTGACACTGAGAGCTACATGAACTATTAATCCCTAATATATATCCTTTTCAAAAGTTACTTCCAACCCTCACAATTAGTGCATTTAAAGTAAATACTGTTTATATCATAGTGTGTCCCAATTTCCATATTTTTACTCCTCCCTTCTCTCAATCCACCTAACTACCCAAGATCCTCCTCCTACTCTTGTTTTAAAGTCTACTCACTCTCCTGTTACAACTCATTCCCAGTCCTCAATCTAAGTATTCCTCCCCTCCCCAGCCTCTTAAAACTTTTTTTTTTTTTTTTGTGGGTGCATTACTAGGGACTACACATTCTTTTTTTCTCCTAAAAACACGCGGGTTCTGGCTCCACCTTGACCAATCAGTGCTCAATGAGGATGGACAGGAAGGTAGATGCGGCAACTATATATATAGGCTTATACTGTTCACTCACACTTGAGACATTCTGATTTTCCCCCTCCCCATTTCTATATAAGAGATAAGTTGGTTTTCTCTCTTGCATCCCTACTATCTCTACTACCCCTTTGCACCCTTCAAAGTTATCTATACTTAAGTCAACTTAATCATTTTTCTCCTTATATAACAGTCTTATCATATCTACATCCCTATTAAGATTAGCTCAGTGGCAGCCGAGGGTGTAATTAAAAGTGGGGGTTACCTTGGAGTATATGGGTATTTAGCTAGGTTCATAGGCAGTTGAAAGGGGATTAAAGGAGAAAGATATCTCTGAAGGTGTGGTTACTTTGCCTGGACTGGTGGTTCTGTTTTAGGAGCAGCTTAATAGCAGTGTATGAGATGTGATGGAAGGAGTGTCTCTCAATCAGTCAACTGGAGTGAAAGGAGCAATACATGCAACAAATCCAAAATACAAGCAGACAATCCAAGTTAATGACATAAAGGGCACCCCAAGAGCAACAAGTTGAGGAAATCTAGGAGACTGCAACACTGAACTCCACAAAACTCTTAACACAGAAGGGCACTCCATGAAGGCAGGGAATCAAAGCAGATTAATCCAAGACAAAAACAAGCAATAACAGACACCCAAAATGGGGAAAAAAGAATCAGTCCATCACCAAAAAAAAAAAAAAAAGAGGAATCACCAGACAGAGTGAGAATTGCAATAGAAACTAGCAAGCTATCAGACATGGAATTCAAAGAAATCATTATAAGAAAGCTCAATGAACTAGCTGAACTCAAAGAAAACTACAAAGAACTTCAGGGCAACTATAAGGATTTTACAGAAATTTACACCAGCATTAAAAAAGACATAGAAGCCATCAGTAAGAACCAGAAGGAAATGAAGAGCACAATCTCAGAACTGGAGAACACAATAGAAGGAATTCAAAGCAGGTGAGATGAAGCAGAGGACCAGGTCAGTGAATTGGAGGACAACAGGGGGAAAAAATAACCAGAAATTGCAACAAAATGAAAAAATACTGAAAAAGAATGAAGAGGTTTTAAGAGAATTACATGACAACATGAAACAGAACAATATCCATATCATAGGGATACCAGGAGAAGAGAAGCAAAGGATAGAAAACTTGTTTAAAAAAGTAATGACAGAAAATTTCCCTAAAATGATGAGTGAAAGGGTCACTCAAGTTCAAGAAGCACATAGGGTCCCAGTGAAGATGAACCCAAACAGGCCCACTCTAAGGCACATCATAATTAAAACGGCAAACTTCAAAGACAAGGAGAGAATCCCAAAAGCATCAAGAGAGAAACAGCAAATAACATATAAGGGAGCACCAATAAGGTTATCAAATGATTTCTCAGCAAAAACAATACAAGCCAGAAGGGAATGGCAAAAAATACTGCAAATAATGAAAAACAAAGGCCTGCAACCAAGAATACTCTACCCAGCAAGGTTCTCATTCAAAATGGAAAGTGAAATAAGGAGTTTCCCAGACAAAATAAGGCTAAAAGAAGACACCTCCACCAAAGCACTGCAAGAAATGCTAAAAGGCCTGCTTTAAAAAGATGAGGAAACAAAGAGAGACAGAGAGGAACACAGGTACAAAGGGGGAAAATGTCAATGAAGAAGTACCTCTCAATAATAACCTTAAATGTAAATGGATTAAATGCACCAATAAAAAGATATAGGGTAGTTGAATGAATAAGAAAACATGACCCACATATATGCTGTATACAAGAGACCCACCTCAGGACAAAAGTTCTACACAGACTGAAAGTGAAGGGATGGAAAAATATAAATCAGGCAAATAGACATGAAAAAAAGGCTGGGGTAGCAATACTTATATCAGACAAAATAGATTTCACAATGAAGGACATGAAAAGAGACAAAGAATGACATTTCATAATACTTAAGGGAACAATCCACCAAGAAAACATAACCCTCATAAATATATATGCACCCAATGTAGGAGCACCCAAATATATAAATCTTGGAGGACTTCATGAAGGATATAGACAGCATCACACTAACAGTGGGAGATTTCAATACGCCATTATCAACAAGGGACGTATCTTCAAAGAAAAACAAAACACCAAAGATATTACAGCATTGAACAACACTCTAGAGGAAATGGACTTAATTGACATATACAGAACTTGTCACCCCAAAGAAGTGAAATACACATTCTTTTCTAATGCACATGGAACACTCTCAAAGATAGACCACGTGGTAGGACACAAAATAAGTCTCTACAAATTAAAGAAAACTGAAACCAAACCAAGCATCTTCTCAGATCACAATGGCTTGAAACTAGAAACCAATCTCAAGAAAAAAACCCACAACAATACAATTCATAGAAACTGAATAACATGCTATTAAGTAAGAAATATCTTAATAATGAGATCAAAGAAGAAATCAAAAAGTATCTGGAAACAAAAGAAAATGAATTCACAACACCCCAAAACAGCAAAGGCAGTTCTCAGGAGGAAATTCATAGCAATGCAGGCATACCTAAAAAGATTAGAAGAAACTCATACAAACAGCCTAACCACGAAGCTTCAAGAACTAGAAGAGCAACAACAAACAAAACTCAGAGCAAGGAAGGAAATTATCAAGATTAGAGCAGAATTAAACAACATAGGGACTAAAAGCACAATTCAAATGATCAATAAATTCAGCAGCTGGTTCTTTGAAAAGATAAACAAAATTGAGAAACCGTTAACAAGACTCATCAAGAGAAAAAGAAGACCCAAATAAACAAAATCAGAAATGACAGAGGAGAAGTCACAACCAATACTACAGAAATACAAATGATTGTAAGAAATTACTACATACAACTATATGATAAGAAATTTGACAACCTGGGTGAAATGGACAAATTTCTGGAAATATATAACCTACCAAAACTCAATCAAGAAGGAGCAGAAAGCCTGAATAGACCAATTACAACTCGTGAAATTGAATAAGTAATCAAAAAACTTCTAGTGCATAAGATTCCCAGACCAGATGGCTAGACAGATGAATTTTACCAAACATTTAGGGAATATCTAATTCCTATCCCCCTCAAACTATTCCAAAAAATCCAAGAAGAGGGAAGACTCCCAAACTCTTTTTATGAGGCCAGTATTATTCTAATCCCAAAACCAGGTCAAGACACAACAAAAAGAGAAAACTAGAGGTCAATATCTCTGATGAACTTAGATGCAAAAAGTCTCAACAAAATACTGGTGAACCAGATCCAGCAATATATTAAAAAAATCATACACCATGACCAAGTGGGATTCATCCCAGGTATGCAAGGATGATTCAATATTCACAAATCAATAAATCTAATACACCACATAAACAAACTAAAAGACAAAATCCATATGATAATATCAATAGATGCTGAAAAAGCATTTGATAAAATACAGCACCCTTTTATGATTAAAATCCTCAGTAAGATGGGAATAGAGAGAACATACCTCAAAATAATAAAGGCCATGTATAAGAAACCTGAAGCTAACATTATCCTCCACAGGCAAAAACTGAAAGCATTTCCCTTAAGATCAGGAACAAGGCAAAGGTGTCTACTCTCTCCACTTCTATACAACATAGACTTGGAAGTTCTAACTACAGCAATCAGATAAGAAAAAGGAATCAAAGGTATCTAAATTGGAAAGGAGGAAGTAAAACTGTCATTATCTGCAGATGACATGATAGTGTACATACAAAACCCCGTAGAGTCTACTAAAAAACTACTCCACTTAATAACTGAATTTGGTAAAATCCTGGATAAAAAGTCAATATCCAGAAATTGAAGGCATTTTTATACACCAACAATGAAACATCAGAAATAGACGCTAGAAAATAAATCTCATTTACCATAGCAACAAGAAAATTAAAGTACTTAGGAATAAACTTAACCAAGGAAGTAAAGGACTTGTACTCAGAAAACTATAGAACACTAAAGAAAGAAATTAAGAAAGATACAAATAAATGGAAGCACATCCCATGTTCATGATTGGGAAGAATTAACATCTTTAAAATGTCCATACTACCCAAAGCCATCTATAGATTCAATGCAATCCCTATTAAAATGCCAACATCATATTTCATAGAATTAGAATAAACATGTAAAGAATTCATATGGAGTCATAAAGACCCTGAATAGCTACAGCAATCCTGACAAAGAAGAACAAAGTAGGAGGAATCACAATACCAGACATCAAGCTATATTACAAAGCCATAGTAACTAAAACAGTCTGGTACTGGCACAAGAACAGACAAGCAGATCAATGGAACAGAATAGAGAGCCCAGAAATAAACCCAGGGTTCTATGGTCAATCAACATTTGACAAAAGGGGAAGGAACATAAAATGGAGTGCAAATAGCCTCTTCAACAAGTGGTGTTGGGACAACTGGACAGGCACATGCAAGAAAATGAAACTAGACCATGAACTTACACCATACACCAGGGTAAACTCAAGATGGATAAAAGCCACCATAAAAGCTCTAGAGGAAAACATAGGCAAAAATATTGCAGATATCCCACGCAGCAAAATTCTCACTGAAATATCTCCCAAGGCAAGGGAAATAAAGGAACAAATAAACAAGTGGGACTATATTAAACTAAAAAGCTTCTGCTCAGCTAAAGAAAACATCAAGAAAATAAAAAGGGAACCAACCATATGGGAAAACATATTCACCGATGACACATCAGACAAGGGTTTGATCTTCAAAATATATAAAGAGCTAATACAACTCAACATAAGGGAGTCAAACAACCCAATTAACAAATGGGCAAAGGACCTGAACAGACACTTCTCCAAGGAAGGCATACAAAGGACCCACAGGCACATGAAAGAATGCTCAACATCACTAGACATCAGAGAGATACACATTAAAACCACAATGAGATACCACCTCACACCTGTCAGAATGGCCATCATCAACAAATCAACAAACAAGTGCTGGCGAGAATATGGAGAAAAGTGAACTCTGGTGCACTGCTGGTAGGAATGCAGAATGGTGTAGCCACTATGGAAAACATTATGAAATTTCCTCAAAAAACTTAAAACAGATCTGCCCTATGACCCAGTGATTCCACAGCTAGGATTATACCCAAAGAGTCCTGAAACACCAATTCAGAAGAACCTGTGTACACCTATGTTCATAGCAGTACTATTTACAATAGCCAAGTGCTAGAAACAACCTAAGCGCACTTCAGTGGATGAATGGATAAAAAACTTTGGTACATTTACACAATGGAGTTTTATGCAGGAGAAAGAAAGAGAGAACTCCTACCATTTGTGATAGTACGGATGAAACTGGAGAGTATCATGCTTAGTGAGATAAGCCAGGCAACAAAAATTAAATACTACATGTTCTCACTTAATATAGGAGACTAATGAATAAAAAACAAACAAACAAACAAAACAGTACCAGAGACACAAATACAGGAACACATTTTCAGTGTTTAGAGGAGAGGGGATGGGGGAGGGGGAGAAGGAGGCAAGGAAGGGGAAGAGCATAGTCAAGGAATTAGCACGGATGACCCATGACCACAAACAACACATGGGATTGACTGTGGAGGGGGAGAAGGAGGGTGGGGAAGGGGAGGGCAGAGGGGAAATAATGAGATAATGTAATATAACAACAATAAAAAATATATGTATCTAAAAAAAAAAAAAAGAAAGAAACTAATAGATATCAGATCATGGATAAAGCCAGAATTTTAATAAAAGTAGAACAAAACTGTCCACAACTATCTTTGAGTTCTGATGCACAGACATGCTTAAATGCTAATCCCTACATATTTCTTAGGATTCATTTTTCAACCTTTTCCCACTTGCTTTGTGCCTCAGGAGCTCAACATTCATGAATATCATCATCAACCAGTCTCTCTTCCCTTGTAGCTTCTTGTTGGTGCAGGCAATGTGAGGACTGAGCAGAATGTAAAGAAATGAGGAATTATGGTATTTATCCCTTTCTAGCTACCTGAGTGGGCCCATGTTGCTTTTCTTAACTTAGCATCAGGTTTCTGCTGGGTGGCACTCTCAAAGAATACAGCTCTCTGGGCTCTGACAACTAAACCTAAGCACGGAAGTCACTTCCAGTGTGTTAGTCTGGATGTTTCACTAGTTTTTAACCCTATTTATTCCTCTGAAAATAGTCACTTTATTAAACTCTCCTCAACCCTAAGTGTGTCATCAGTTTTCTGACATTGTCCTGACTGACACACACCCATTAGGTTATCACATGATCATTGTTATTTGTAGAAAGAACTAGTGGTAGATTGAAAATATCCCCTGTTCATTATATAGGAGATAAAAAGGGTATCCTTAATAAGACAATGGATAAAACAATTATTTTAAAATTTCAGTGTTTTTGTTGCTTAATGGATATGGTGATAAATCTCCCTTGAATTAGGGTTTAAGGATGACCATAGTTATAAATTGCCATAGTGTGCATCATAGTTACCCTAGAAATTGCTTCTCTTACGTAGAAAGTGGCAATTATGGTCTGCAGGGGCACTCAGAAATAGTATCTATTTTTGAATTTCAGGAAGACAGGAAAGTGGGGAGTTTTCCAGGGATTACCAGCCATGGTTGTTCCAATGTTGCATGGTCTCAAATGTCCCAATGCACTGTTCTTTGGGGGAACAACTTATAATTTGTCTATTATTTTCACATCCTGGAGAAGACTTGTAAGCCTTGAGTTTTGATTTAAATATTATAGAATTATGTGCTTATGTGAGAAAACAGACCTATGGATAAATAGATGGTAAAGTGGTATTAACTGCAGCATATAATTACATAATATATAATCACCTCTGTGGTTGTTATAGGCCAAACAATAGTAGGGGAATGATGTGTGCATTAAGAATAAACTGTATTATTCAAAGTCCTGAAACTCAGAATGCACTCAGCAAGAAAGGAGGTTCACATGCTATTCTTTGTCAGAGTAGCTAAGAGCACATTCCTATGTCTTGAGATTCAGACTCTTACAATGGAAAAAATGCTATAAATATGGTGCTTTCATAAACTCTAGTGTAGTGACAACTCTCGATATTTTTCATTTTCTGTAGTAAAACCAAACTAATATTTTTCCTCTAATGTGATTTTAAATTCTTATTTGAAGTTGAGGTTTCAAGATTGCCCCTGGCAGACAGGCTTTAAGGTGGTTCCCAGGATCCCCTCCTCCTAATGTCTACATTGTTGTATGATCTTGTCCCCTTGAAGTTTAGACAGGACCTGTGACTTACTTCTAACCAATACTACTTGGCAAAAGTGATGGGATTTTACTGCACTTGGTATATTATATAAGACACTATCTTACTATCAGACTGGTGCTATTTTTCTCTTGCTGGCTTTAAAAAGTAAGATACCATATTGTGAGAGGTCTTATGGAGAGGGCCACGAGGCAATGAACTACCAGGCAGCTTCTGGGGGCTGAGAGAAACCTCCAGCCAATAAGCAATAAGAAGCTGCAGCCCTCACTCTTAGCAGTTACAAGAAAATTAATTCCACTAACAACCATCACCAGCTGAGCCTCCAGATGAGAACTAAGCCCTAATAGACATACTATTTACATCCTTGAGAAGGTCTAGTTAAGCCAGGCCTATACTTACCCATAGAGACTGTGAGATAATAAATTTGCATTGTTTTAGCCACACAGTTTGTTGTTATTTGCTACACAGTGCAGGAAACTGATATATTTGCCCAGCACAAACTGGGTGAGTACAATAAGCCAAGTATTATTCACAGCATTTGATACATCTATGAAAGAGCTAAAGAGATAAATCCATGCACTCAAGAGAGTCGTATTAGGTGATTCCTAATAAGAAGAACATCAAACAAAGTAAGATACTATCAGTTCACACATTGTAGTTTATAATGTCATGACTGTTTTACTTTAAGCTGGTTTTAAAACAAAGATTTACACCATAGTATTTAAATTTTTGTTAAGTTCCATCAATTAAAATATGATGTCATATGTACATGATTTTGCCTTTCTGCCATACAGGAAAATGAGTCACCATTATTCGTCATGTGAGATTTTTATCTTTACCATTATATCATGTAACATCAAGCAGAAAGTAAAACTTCACAGAATTTTACACAACTCAGCAATACTAAAAGAAAATCTGTGACTTGCTTTTACTGTGCTCCCTTTGTCTATATGGTTCCAATTTTAGTGTACGTGCTGTTGAAGGAGCCACGTGACTTGTCTTTGCAATAACTGTCCACGATCCTACATCACCAAACATCTACTAAATCAAATCTCTATACCATATCAAAGCTGTTTGTGTAAATTTCTTGAGAGAAACAAACACCACAAATCACACCAACAGAGGCAGAAAGAATGGGATTTTAAGAGAGGAATGCAGAGTTGCAGTCATATACCAGGTTCCCAAGATATTCCTCAAGTACAAGCTGTGGCACCTGGACACAAAACCCCTCACCCTCCACTGAGGTGAATAGGACACACCTCAAAAATCCAGAGGCAAAACTGAGTGGTTGGCCATGAGATCCCTGTTTACCTGCTTCTGTTCAATGATTCCAGCTACTGAGGGCTCATCAAAGATCCTGTCATGATTCCTTGGGCCTAAGAAAGATCAGCAAATGTCTATCCCAATTTCAGACCCCCTCTGAAGGCCTCACTCTTAGAATCTGCGATTGCAATTGAGACCCTCTTCTTCTGGTATTACAATTTCAAGATTGACAGAGATAATAGTAAAGAAAAGCTTATCTGGAAAGGAAAATTGGATTGAACATTTAACATCTCATTCAAGTTAGCAACGATGACTATATGTATTGTTTATATATACATCTTCTATTAACCTTTTTAAATGAAAGAATTCCAATTGTATATCTTTTTAAAAATTCAATGAAGCCCTGGCTAGTAACACAGTGGATAAGGCGCCGGCCTGCGAACCCAAAGATCGCAGGTTCGATTCCCCAGCCAGGGCACATAACCAGGTTGCAAACCAGGTCTCCAGTCAGGTCTGTGGCTGAAGGCAGGTGAAAGGCAACCATACATTGATGTCTCTCTCCCTCTCTGCCTCTCTCCCTTCCCCTCTTTCTAAAAATAATGAAATAAAATCTTGGAAAAAAAATTGAATGAAATGATGCATTTGAAAACTCTTGCCAGTTACGTTCATTCAGTTTCAATTTCTGAGGCTTTAGAGACTTCACATTGAAGTAACAAAAAGAGTGACTGAACTCTGATGTATTGTAAAGAACTTCTGCAGTGATAATTAATATTTGGGCCCCTGACACTTGAATTACTTTTGAAAACCACTCTCAAGGTGATGGGGACAATAAATGTGCTGTGTGATAACCCATAGCACATCATTGTTGTGTTCTATCATTGATCATTGATGATAGCAAAGAAGTGATCACTTACATGACAGAACTAATAATAATAGTAGTCTTCAAATGTGAAAGGACCCTTACTCACTTCTGTGTTTGGTAACAGCACATGTTAAAGAATAATGGGTTTCTTTCCCTGCCCTAAAGGGCACAAACAATAGGCATTCTTTTCTTCCTTTTCCCTGCCCCAGTGGAGGCAGTGTTAAAACCAGCTAATTCACTATCCTGCAATAGCCTGTTAGAATAATTTTTTTCCAAATGAAAATATGTAGTTTTAAGAGAGTTCAGAACATGCAAACGTTAATGCTGCTGCACAGTTAGAAATACATGGGCACTACAGACAGGGCCAGTTCTACCCTGAGCCAGATATCCACAGTGACATAAAAATTCAGGGACTACCCTGGTGTGATAGGCACTAGGAGGTGTTTATTATGATTTTGATTAGTGGTGGTGAAGGGGTCATTGCCAGAGTTAGTTCCGTTACTGGAGTCCAAATAATTCAACCCTGTCTTTCCTTTTCAAAAGGGAATGGTAGACACCTTAGTGGTCTAAAGGTGTCAATGGATAAGTCAGGTGATCTGGATGACATGAATCCTTGTTAGACTCATTTTGTAGTTTAACCAGCCTCACTATGAGACTGCATTCAGTATTCCCAGACTTTTGAACTCTTCTTGGCTGCTGCACTTTTGCCCTTTTATAACTGCTGATTCTCATCATCAGTAGTTGCTGTAGAAAATGAACATTTTTCTATAGCAAATAAATTGTAAGCACTATGTAAGACTCAGGGGAACAATAATTCTCTTTGGAAATACAGAGGGCAGCCATGCAAAATAACAACTGTTTGGCCCATTGCTATTACTTCATTTCTTTCTGAAAGCATTTATTTGAGTTTCATGAGTGAAGTTGATATTGTAAATAAAGCTTCCCCATGATCCCAAGATGATATTTATTTCTCACAATCCATGGAAATGTGCTTATGTTGCACAACTTAGATTCCTTCTCTTATACAAAACCCCAAATGTTTCTCCATAATAATATTCCTGTTTCTAATCATGCCTTGAAAAATACCATCCAGTAGCTCACCTTTTCCCTCTGAACTTTTCTATGCTTTAAATCTAGGCTTAAAAATGTATTAAGGATACCTATGTAGTTACTAAGAATGAATTAGATCATAATCAACTCAAAAGAAATCATCACACTCATCCAGAAATGCTTTACTAGGAATATTCCAAAGAGGAAATAAGTGTGTTTATCCATGGTAATAACAATACAGCTGCCTAGCAATCGACTTAACTTTAGTGTCATCTTTATCAAGCAGTGTGTTTATAGTGGAGACAATCTGAGGAAAGAAAAATCTGTCTTGTGGTATCAGCACAATGAAAGCACATTTCTAAACACAGTCAGGCTCTCGTTTATGAAACAAGATGATGACTATTTAAAACACAGTGTTCAGATCTAAGGCACAAGTTATTTAATGTGTAGAAATGTTATAACACACTTAAGACTCAATCATGTCAACTTTTCTCCAAAATTACTTTATTACTTTTTATATGACTTATCTTCAAAATTATTTTATTACTTTTTATATGACTTATTCTAAAAGTATATATATATAATAAAAGTATATATATTACTTTCATACATATATAATATATATTATATATATAAAGTACATATATATATATTTAGAATAAGTATGAAACATATATATAATATTTCATTGAAGCGGGGAGAGACCTTGTTATAGCCTGTGTACATGTATATAAATATATATATATATGCATGTTAGTGCATGTATTTGTGTGTGTGTGAAGGAGCTGAAAAGGAATTATTTGTTGATTTTGTTCAATTGTGTATTTAGGATAAATTGTCTAAAAAAACAGGTTTATTTTAATGAAGTTAATTAGAAACACAATTATTTTTTAAGTTAAATAATTAACCAATCATGTAGGAGGCTCATTTTTATTTTTTTTAACAGTTTTTTTTTTTTTCTTACATATGTTCAAGAGGCTGGTGTCTCAAAGGGAATGTTCAATGTACATTTGGATATAATAATTATCCTCTTCTCTGCTTTCAGCACATACACTTAGACCAACTCAGATGAACCACAGATTTCATACCAGCAGCAGAAAAACAGAAAAGGAAAAGAGGATTTGGGGATTTTGTTAAGGAGGAGAGGAATTCCATTAAGTAGAAAGAAATAAAGGACCTGGAACTTGTCTGCTAAATTATCATAGGAATGCAGATGAGTAGGACCTTGAAGGCACATACAAGAAGGCTTGAGGTTGACTGCTGTCAACTGGACAAGTAGGAAAGAGTTGCAGATTTTTTTGTTGAGTGTTTACTAATGCTTTTCCACATTGCTTCTCCAAGGTATAACACTGAGTTAGTTTGACTGTCATACTACTTATCTTTTCAGCAGTTCTCACCTGCCTTAGAAACTAGCAATCACTTTGGATCACCCTCCTTTTTTCCATCAAAGATTTTGTCTATGCCAAGGTGGATAAAATCACTGTGATAATATTTTTTAAAATATTTATGTTTAAAGTATCATATTTCACCAAGGAAAGTAGCAGGGCATTTTGTAACACACATATGCTGTGGAAAGAGTTCAGAATCCCAGTTCTAGCACCTTTTATTTTTTCTAGGTACATGACCTCACTCATGTTACTCAGCTTTTCTGGGAATCATCTAGAAATAGAGGCAATCAAATATTATTTACAGGAATGATTTGAAAACTACATAGCAAAATATATGTAAAACCACCCAGCCTGTGTTACTAAAGTAGAGGAGAAGGCCTTAAATTTATTCCACAGAGGAATGTAAGGCACCAGAAATCAGGTGGAAATTTTTATGAGTCTAAAGGGCTTTTGTACTCCAGGTACAGAGCCATGAATGAAGATGATGACTAATGCTTTTTAAATGGTAAGTTGATTCACCCCCAAAATAAAATGATAAAGTTGAATTACAAGGACAAACAGAACTGAAACATTCCTGCAAATTCATTGTGCCATTCACAGGACTTCAGATGGAAAACTCTAGAGAGCTAGGTCCCAAGTCTCACCAGTTATGACATCAGGTAATGTTGACCATATTACAAATACGTTCAGAGTGATAATCTGTTTAAATGTCACAGCAACCCTGTGTGTAGGTAGTATTATGCATCTTTGGAAATAAAGTCATTGAGGTCTAGGGTGATTAGGTGGATCTTGAGAGTGGTGTTAGGATTTCACTCAGTATTTAGAAGTCAAGAGTCAAGGAATATCCTTCTGTTCTACCACCATTGAACTTTGCTCTATAGTTATGAAAATATTAGATGGTGGAGTATAGGTAATAGTATTATTAATAATAGACTACAAATGAGCAAAAAAAATTTCCCCCAAATATATCAATTGTTCAGAAGAGAGACCTTTTACTGTGATGATAATTAAAAAATAATGAACAAAAGCAACAACCATCATACTAAAGCCATGGTTCCCAAGTACTGCTAAATATAAATTTTTACTTATTTGTATCTTTTTGTCAATAAAAGGAAGTTATCTTGCTAAATATTTATCATTTATTCCTTAAGATATAAAAAAAATCTGTCAGTTCTACAAGGTTCCTTTGTAAATCTGAACATTACATTGAGATTAGTTCCACTGTTAACCTTTCCTTTGCCTCCAAATGGCAATTACAGCGTAGCTACAGGATAAATTTAGGGCTTTGTGTCCGTGAATGTAGGAGTAATTTGAGCTGCTCTGACTGCAAATTTGCATTGTTTAACATATGCGTTATGTAGATTAGAAATACATTTTGGTTATTTATTTCACCTCTCTAAATGTATGCTTTTTCCTTTTTTAGAACTCAGGTGATTTTAAGAGTAGAGCAGGTTTAGAACACTTGTAAGGAAACTTGAAGCAAATCAAAAAACACTTTCTTCATTTAAGCATGGTGTAAATTGGGCATAAGTTAAGATTCTCAGAACATCAAATAATTATAAAATCACATAGTTTTTGTTCTTCAATGAAATAGATAAAAATATTCAATGCTCTTAGTTTTTAAACAATTCGAGTCCCAATTTTAACTAAATTGTCAAATAAGTTAAGTAATGAAAATTTTAAATGGAACTCTTTTACAGCTTCTTTTCTTTCTCCCTTTTCCTCAGTTAAACCATTACATATTTTGTCTTTACTACTCTTTAGTTTCTAATCTCTACCCTCTTTTCTTAATTTGTTCTACCGCTATTTCCTTTCTTCCAAGTGTTGATAATGAAGCATATATCATATATTTGCTTACTCTTTTTATTCTTACAATGGTCTGCTTTTTCCCTTCTTATTATTTTCATTTCTACCCTTACCCTTTTGCTTTCCTTTAGACCATTATTTTACTTGTTATTTTTCTTATTCCATTAACTGATTACTGCCCACCTCTGCCTCCTGCCCCCAGCATCCCAGTCCATCTCATTCCAACATTGAGGGTGGATCTGACAGTGCCCACATTCAGGCACTGAGTCACAGATCTACAGAAGGCAGGTCTGAGGAGTTAAATGAACCATTCACTTACCTGTTCTACTGAGGCAAGAATAAGACAGTTGTAGCAATACATGTTTTTTAAAATATTACCTTGTAAAAATTCAGTCTATGCATTCATAATCACTCTTAACCATGAGAATATTCTAATTTATTTGAGCTTGAAATTTTACTTGATCTATAATGTCTTTATGTCTAACTACCATATACAGGAAATAAGTTTTTAAAGTTTATGAATAATCTGAAAGTGTTGCAAGTTCTCTTTTATTCCTCATGCTCCATAATAAAATCATTAACACTTTTCTCAGAGACTATGAGTAAAGAAATGTTACTAAGTGATAACACAGAAAATGTGAAAGATTAACAACAAAAACTCAAGCATGCTTTAAATCTTACCTGTTCTTTAGATCCCACAGTTGTGCACCACACGTCTCCCTAAACAAAGAAGAAATATGACAACAATTAAAATGCTGTGATAATGATGCTATTAAAATACTGCTCATTTAGGTGATACATTTTTATATCACTCAGTTAGTGGAAAATATCAAATTCCAAAGAGAAGTGGAATTAATTGTATCCTGGCATTTCCTTCTGCAATCATTTTATAAAATGAAACTTTAAATGTTTCTTTTAAAGCAAGAGAACCAAAATGTGCTATGATTATTCTGGGAAGAAAAGTGATAATTTAGAACATTAATTCATTATAATTCATAATTAAAATCTGAAGTAAATAATATATCATAATCAAATATTAAATTTTAAAAATTCTGTTGGAAAAATCTGAAGAATTATTACAATATATTTTTACATTGTTAATATTTAGTTCTTTGGCAAACACACTCTTTGGTAAAGTCCACTCAGTCACTTTAACTAACATCAGATGGTCTCTAGCAAAACACCATCTCTCAAACCAAGGTGATAATGTTAAAAAAAGTAGAAAAATATGGGTTACAAAACTGAATGGAGGTGGAAGCTTATTAAAATTTTAACTCTAAACAGAAATTAATTTAAAATATTTTTTTCTTAAAGTTCAAAATCTACAAGTCCATGAAAGCATTATAGCGTTTCAAAAGTTTCACAAGCTATTTCAGAAACTAATAAGTATGCTGACATTTTTCCCAATGATTTTCAGTAAATTTGCTCACCTTTTTTTTTTTCTTCTTATGAGTTAAACTAAAAAAAATCAATTTAAACTCCTTGTGAGTAGTTTAAAGAAGGAGAATTGTTAATATATTTCTGTAACTTTCTAGAAAACACCAGCTGATGTTAAGTGATATAAAGCAAATCTGTGGTCAACTGTAGACCTGGATGGGGGAGGAAGGAAGAGACACTAAAAAGTCCATAAAAAACTATTGGAGTTAGTGGATACATTTGTTACCTTGATGGTGGTGACAGCTTTACCGTTATATACATATGCTAGAACTCATCAAATGTTATGCATTGACATGCACAATAAGTCTATGTCAACTATACTTTAGTAAAGCTCTAAAAAAGAAGTGGAAGATTGTGAAGAGTATATTTAATGTGGGGCATACAATGCATGATTAACTTAGTGGAAAATTAATGTAGGTGGTTATTGTTGCAATTTTTGTTTTCAAAAATTATCTGAATGTAATGTGATGACCAGGTTGGGGCAAAAGGGATTTGGACAACCATTTCAGCAGTGGAGGTATAGGATGTTGGGTTGATTCATGACAGAGTTAGTAGGCACAAAGGACAGGCCTGCTGAGGCACTGGGTACACAAAAAGGACATAGTAAGAATCAAGGATGAGGGCCAGGTTTTTGGTTTGAGCAACTGGATGTACAGTGCTGCCATTTCCTGAATAAGTGAAGAATGAAAATAATAAAATTCCAGGGGGAGTAAGAATTATATTTTGGACATATCCTTTGTGAAATAACTATGAGACAGCTGAATAAAAAGGTTAAGTTGGTAAAGACTTCTAAAACAAAAAGGAAAAATTTGAGCTACAAAAGTACTTATGAGTATTACCAGTATGTACATGAAAGTGGGTGGGCTTCAGGAAATAGAAGCAAATGTCATTGAATGGGAATACAAAAAAACAGCAGGATCAGAATGCTACATGGCTTATTTCCTTGGATAATCACACCCCTCCTCCTTTATCCAAATAACCAGACTATAGGAGAAAAGAAGTTCTGTGAACAAAGCAAGGTAATTATTCCTTATGTTCCTTAGGGGCCACTTTCTAAAATTTACGTCTTAAATACTACAATAAACATAGAAAACAAAAATATAATATTTAGTAACTTAACCTAATGTGCCCCAGTTTAATCTTGAAATTATCCTCAAAGGCTCTAGAATGTTTAACTACTTATTTAATAGGTATTTATAATCTTATAATCACCTCACCTAATGTACATCTCCTAAATAATCTGATATATATTTTGTTACATACAAACCTTTAAAATCCAATTAGAATAAGGAATAGAAATTTGCTAAACTTCTCAAAAATGAAGTCAAAATAATGTGTAGAACTTGACAACATGTATATGGAATGTGGAAAAAACTGTGATTGTTGAAGGGAGCTGGAAATTCTGTACTGTGATGCTCTGCAATCAGCAGCTCTTACAGACTCATAGTATCAATCATAAAAACAGAGAAAGCAATTTTGAGGTTATAATTTATTCTTATAGTGGGAGAATAAAACATAGGAAGTTTATGCCTGGTATAAATAGTGTTCTTTAAGTAAAGCTTAGGTTGAAAATAATACATGGTAGAGTTAGTTTTCTTTTAATTTCCATTTGCTTTGAGCCTGGCATAGATGATGGAACTTTGTAACCTTGTTAGAGTTTCATTTTTTCATCTGTAAAATGGAAATCATACAACTTTCAAGGGGTTGGGTAAGAATACATGGGATAAAATACACAAAAATACCTTGCACAGCACAAAATACTAGAGTCTGCACTACAACAATAATAATGAGACATCATATCTAATGGTGGCACCTAAAAGTCAATGATGTTTTTTTCTTTAATCCTCACTTGAGGATATGTTAAAAGATTTTTAGAGAGAGTAAGGGAAGAGGGAGGGAGAGCAAGAGAGAGAGCTAGAGAGAGAGAGAGAGAGGGAGAGAGAGAGGGAGAAAGAGAGAGAGAGGGATTAGTTAATTGCCTCTTGCATGAATTCTGACCAAGGATTAAATCCCCAACCTAGGAATGTGCACTGACCCAGGATTGACCCTTCAACCTTTTTGGTGTATGGGAAGACATTTTAAAAAAAGCTGATCTACCTGGCCAGGGCTGATAGTCAGTGATTCTAATTTGTGTACTGTATTTCATTCATTTAGAATTTTCCATATTATTAATAAGGCCTAGAAAGAAATAATATCAACTCAAGACATTGGTGAAAGAAAATAAGTGAAAGGAACATGGAATTTTAAAAATTTTGTACACCTTGCTGACTGTAAATTTTTGGTATTCATAATAAAAATGAAGGAGTTAATACCTGCTCATGGTACACTGCTTGGACTGAATGAAACACAGTTCTGAATATGGTTCACCCAGCTAACCCATTCTTGTCTTTATATTCAGGTACTTTTCTAATTTTCTAATTTACTTCTTTTTCTTTTATCTGCTTCCTGTGACTTTGCTGATTTATTATCTACCTGTGATCAAGATGAAATCATTAATCATAAGTTTGTAACTGTTTAGTTTTTATTTTATTTTTATAAAAATAATGCATTTTTTTAGAAAAATAATTCAATACTCACGGCTGAAAATTTTCAACATACGTTAAAAAAGCCATTCCTAATCCTATCACCAAGACAAAGCTGCTATTGACGTTTGCTGTGTAGTTATATAGCCTTTTTCTATGCACTAATTTATTTTACAAGTTTAGTAATAGCAGCATGTTGCTCCTAGTTTTTACTTACTTTTCCATGAATATTCTTAAATGATAAGAGTTATTTTCGGGCCCTGGCTGGTGGCTCAGTGGATAAGGCACCAGCCTGCAAACCCAAAGGTCACTGGTTTGATTCCCAGCTAGGGCACATAACCAGGTTGCAAACCAGGGGCTCCAGCCAGGTCCGTAGCTGGAGGCAGATGAAAGGCAACCATACATTGATATCTCTCCCCCTCTCTGCCTCTCCCTTCCCCTCTCTCTAAAAATAATAAATAAAATATATATATTTTTTAAAGAGTTATTTTCTAGAACAGTTTTAGGTACTGCATAGTTATTTTAAATTTTAATTTTATGGATGAAACATAATTTGTTAGACCTATCAGAAAGGCTGTTGTCAGGTTCTATTTTCTTGTATAAGAAGCCTTGTGATAAACATTCTTAAGGTTATATATTTGCATGAATCATGATTATTTACTTAGGATGAATTCCTGGATTCGGTCAAGCTTGTATATCAAGTTACAAAAATTATAATAGCTAATGCCAAATTGCACTCTAAAAAGGTTATAAGATTCAACATGCCTACGAGCTAGATATGAGAGTGCCTTCTTCCTCACAATGCAGCTAAGAGCAGATATTGTCATTTTTCAATATTTACATTTTTGCCAGTTGTATCTTTTATTGTTTTAATATATGTTTCATTGGTTATCAGTTGGGTTGAAATATTTTTATGTTTTCCTATTCGTATTTATTAGTTTCTGAAAGGGTCACATATTTTGCATGGTTATTAGAGTACAGGTCTTTGGTGTAATCACATCTGATAACTCCTTATATATTAAGGATATCAACTATAAAAATAAATATTTAAGCCCTGGCTTTTTGGGGCCCACCTAGGAAAAGCATGGAAACTTGGAGTCTTGCATGAGCCAGGCTATACCTGTAAGTCCCAACCGGGAGACTGGGAATGCTAGGTACATAAGTGTTTCTATATAAAACCAGTGGCCCTGGGGGAGGAGGACTAGGTCATTGGAAAATACTTTAGTTACTATGAAGCCCTTCTGTTCTCTCACCTAGCCTAATTCTTTGTTGTATTAATTGCCGAGGTGTTTTAAATTTGAATGCACATCCTGACTTGAGTGAGATCTCCCAGCTCCCTCACTTGTTTTTTTTTTTTTTTTTCCATTTCCCTGTAATTAGCATTGATTAGCATTGATTAACAAGCTACATACTTGCAAGTTTACCCCTTTCAATAAAAGACTTTTGAGAACAAAGAACTAGGCTTTTGGCCTTGAGCCACTGGTCAGATCTGCTTCCCCTTACACAGAGCTGTTCGGGATGGTTTTTGGTTCATCCTCTGCACCTGGGTATTTTACTGCGGGTCAGGGTCCCCCTCACTGGCTGCTGTGGCTCAGTGGACTGAATTCCGGCTTGTGAACCAAATGGTTGCCAATTTGATTCCCAGTTGCAGCATATGTCTGGTTACAGGTTACATTCCCAGCTCAGGGCACAAGAGAGGCAACCACACATTGATGTTTCTCTCCCTCTCTTTCTCCCTCCCTTCCCCTCTCTTTAAAAATAAATAAATAAAGATTCGATTAAGACCAGTGATGACTTCAACATTTCTAGGATTAACATATGCTAAAAATTATCCTAAACCCCAAGAGAAAGTTAATAGCTTTCTTACTTTACTGAGATGCAAAAGTGATTACAAGTAAATGAATGATTTTAAGTTCAGATTTATGCTTTTTTATTACTTCATTTTAATTAAAATTTGAATCAGTGTTGCTTTCAGTTTATTGATATTTAGCCCCTCACAAAAATTTTTGGGTTGTTTACTGCATATCAATATACTTTTATTCACTGTTATGTCTTTTATGTTTAACTTTTTCTTTCTCTTGAATTTGTGTGAACATGACTTTCCTCTATTCCCCAAAAGAATGATTTGGTGTAAATTTTTCTTGACATATTACCCTGTATCACGGGGCTCACTGATGGAGCCAAAATTAAGACAAGAGTCACCTAAAGTCTCACCATTGTGCAAGGTTTTCCTGCATCAGCCTGGGCCCTAATGCTTTGCTCTGGTGTTGGCCTCATTTCAGAGAATGTGTCTTCTTTTGAGGACAGCAGCTGATCACAAATGTAATATAAAGGAATTCATAAGCAGATGTAAAGTTCTCTAGACTCGACATGGATATATTTATTCTATTATAAAATTTTAAAAATTAGGAAGCCATGTAGCTTTGAAAGACTGTAAACTAGCTAATGTTCTCAAATTGTTAGCAAGTAAGTGTGCTATATCAATGAGAACTGAAATGAAACACCTTACCATCACTGCAGGGCTTTGTGATCTCTTCACTATCTCATGTGAACCTTGTCTATCAGTAAGGAAGATATTGTAGTAAGATAAAGTAAAAAAGAGCTTTGTAAACATGATCTTGGGCAAGTTAACTGCTCTCTGAAAACCATCATCCTCCTTTTCAATTAAATAGATATAAAAAAGATTCATACTTATGTTTCAGAGCTGTTGTAAGTTTTGGAAAACACAATGGATTTTATCACTTAATACTCAACTGATTCATCCACTTACTCAATACATATTTTTAAGCATCTACTATGAGTTTTAACATTAGGAATTAGTTTGAAAGAAATTAACTTCCTGCTCTGATATAGATTATATAATAATGGTTAAGTTAATGGAAAAAGAAAAAAGATAGATAGATGGATAGATAATGTTAAATAGAACTAAGTGCTATGAACAAAATAAAAAATAGCCTCGGCTGATGGCTCAGTGAATAAGGTGCCAGCCTGCGAACCCTGGGGGTTGCTTGTTAGATTCCCCAGCCAGGGCACATAAGCAGGTTGCAAGCCAGGTCTCCAATCAGTTACTTAGCTGGAGGCGGGTAAAAGGCAAACATACATTGATGTCTCTCTCCCTCTCTCTCTCTCTGCCTCTCTCCTTTCCCCCCTCTCTAAAAATAATAAAAAATCTTAAAAAAAATAATGTGGGCAGGGTTGGATAATAATGAATAGAGAGGTCAGAAAAATTATGTTGAAAGGTGGTAATTTGATGATAGGACAGCCATGTCAAGAGGAAGGGGAAAGGTCTCCAGAAAGGGCATATTTGTGCAAAGGCTCTGATGAAGGAATAAACTATTATTTGAAGAGCATAGATGTAACCAGTGTGGTCGAAATATAGTGAGCCAGACACAGGAGGGGATGAGCGGGGTAGGAGGAGAGGTGTAAGGCCCCAACATAGACTATGTGAAGCTTTGTTATCGAGGGAAAGGGTTGACCCTGGTCAACTATCGTGATTATAATGATGATAAAGGTAATAAAGATGAAGTCGATTACAATTCAATAGTTTAGAACACTGTCTTTTTTCCCCCTTTTTTCCCCAAATGTTATATAGCAAGTCAGTCATGGAGTCTAGTCTTCTGTTCATTTTTCACTTTTACTGTCTGTAGTAATGGTTTCACCTCTGAAACTCAAAGTTGATTATTACCCTTAATTTCTTTTTTGTTGTTGATGTTGTTCAGTTGGTTGGTTTTGTATAATTTCTTAAGGCATATATACCAGGTTTCTGTATTGATTCTAGTGTGGCAGAGGCACTTACAAACCTCAACAAGTTTATTTCAGAATTATATTTATATTTATTCAAACTCTATTATTTTTAATAAGAACTATAAATAATTGATGCCTTTAGAGTTTTTTCATTCTCTACTACCACCTTGTCCCAATCTTTTTTCCTTATGTCAGACTCTCTCCTACATACATATTTAAGTCCTGGAATATATTATACAGGTGTAGCCATGATGATGATTAATCTCTTGATGGAATGAAGACTAGAATGAACACGTAGATGGTTAAGTCTGATTTAATGGCATACATCAATGAGCGAATGTACTTAAGACTTTGGTAAAGTGGATCTGGAATTCAGGGAGGAAATGATCAAATCGATCATACAGATTAGACAACCATTTTGGTAGAATTGAATTGACTGTTGGGTAATGCTATGATTTCAGGTGGTGATTTTTTTGACAGTTCAAATCCAAAACTGAGGATTAAATCATAGAGCATACTGACATTTCGAAGTTGGAGGAGGACGTTCTACAAAGATAAGTTGGATCGGTCACGAAAATGAAAAGGGAACAAAGACAGTATGGGATCATGGAACTTAAGAAATTAAAAAATGTATGTCAAAAAACAAGAACTGCTCAACAGGAGAAAATATTTCAAGAAATGTATAAAGGGAGTGTAGATGGCATTTACTATTTAGTACCAAAAAAGATAATGTGCTATCAAAAAAAAAAAAAAAGCAAGCTCAAATGACATTCTAGGAAGTTTCCAGACAGCTTTGTCTCCTAACTACTCCTTTGGCCTGTTTGAGCTACATCAGCTTGGGCATCTATTTCTTTTTCCAAATCATGGCTTTTCTGCTTAACTGATACTCCTCTCTACTCTCTATCTTTGGTGTTGGTGCCCACTAGGTTTGGTGATCTTCTCATCATTATTTCAGCTTATACCTCAGCTTTCCTATACAGCCTTAGGCATATATCATGCACCTTGTCTAGTCTATTTACCAACAGCACCCTCTAGTATTCCAGCATGACTCATCAAACATAACTGTCAACCAGGATTGAATTTGCTTCCCCTCTTGACATTCTTTGCCTATATTTAAATCAATAATACTCTTAATGATAAGAATATATGTGTGTATATGTTTGCATTTGCAATTTAGGTTTCATCCTTTTGACCATAAATCTACCTGGAAAACTGATCCTTACAAATCCTTACAAATGCATATGCACACTATACATATGCAAAATTTATTTGCAGTTATCCAGGTGTTCAGAAAATAGTGAGTTTAAGAAGCATTTTTTCTAAAATACTCATAAATATTATAAGGTTTGGACTTTAGCATCAGGCTTTTTAGCAGAAAGACTGTAATATAATTTTAAGAGTTGATGTGTGGCTTTAAACCAAATTAGTTTCCTTAGTATCAGTCACTGCATAATATATTTATATATTGAAATCTTCAAGCTTCAAAAGCTCCCCATAAAGATCAGAAAAAGACATACGAAAAGTCTTATCACATTTCATGAAGGTGAAAGAAGGTTGTAAATTGAGAATAAATAGGCCTGATGGGAGAATGGGGTGTTTAGTGATAGCAGAGTTTGAGTGTCTGTAGGTACAGATTTCACTTATTTTATAATTTATGTAAGAGAGACATAGGAAGGAAGGGAGGAAGAAAGGGAGAGAAGCATCAACGTATGGTTGCTTTTCACCTGCCTCCAGCTACAGACCTGGCTGGAGACCTGGTTTGCAACCTGGTATGTGCCCTGATTAGGGAATTGAACCAGTGACCTTTGGGTGCTCAGGGGGCTGCCAATCTACTGAGCCACACCAGCCAGGATTTAAGATCTGCTTTTTAAATACTTACATTATACTTTTATAACATGTTAAATTAACCATGATTGGCCTGCTCACAGACTCTACCTTATATAAAATAATAGTAACATAAATTAATTTCCCATAATGAAGGAACTATAAAAAATATTCAGCTTTTTTACCCTGTGTTCCAAGATTCATTACTTTAATTGGTAATTCTTTGTGTGAAATCTCCTCAAGCACTCCTATGTGTGTAAACATATAACCCACCGTTGCACTTATCAGCCCCTGCAAAAGCATTTGCTATCTATCACCTTTAAACATACACACTAAGCAATTGTACAAAACTCTCTATCTCAAATTGATATTGGAGATTCCTTATCAAATCACTTTTTTTCAACACAGTCTTTTATTAAATCTTCTAAATTTGTTTCTGAGAATTCTCCATACTGATAAGATAATCAGGCAATATTTGTTGAAGCTCACTGAATTATATCTTCCCTAATATTATTATACTCACTATTTTTCAGATATCAATATTTGTATAACTTCATATACAAATAAATCACAGAGCTAAAATTATACTTGTTTCATTTGATTTCCCATTTAGTGTGTGTTATTCTCCTATTTCTAATATTTCACTGATTCTTCTAAAACAAGAATAAGAAAATAAATCTTTAGTAAGACTGATAAAGTTAACCTTATAATGGAATTAGTGATAGTATAGTGTGGTATTGCAACCAATTGATAAATAATACGTATAAGTTGCTGATTAGTAAAGTCTATATACATTTTTATTCTAATTTCATACTATCATCACTTATAAACATTTACTGTATATGCTCTATGAAAGGCACTTTACTATATCACATGAAGGGGAGAGAAAAACACTAGCCCTTAAGATATTGACAATCTGGCCAGTGTGCAGTTCTGCATTACTTACAAAAGCAACACACAGGATATGCCTGCTGTATAGTATAGTTAATACCTCTCATGAAATGAAAACATTGTCTTAGGATGTAAGGGAAATCTATGCATGAAGGTTAAAACTTCAGCTAGGATAACGTTGAGATAGTATCAGTTACTAATTAGGTTGAAAAAATGAGAGATGTAAGGGTAAGATGTGAGCAGAGAATGGAAATGGGAGGCCCATGGTATGTTGTTCAAGGCAGCCCAGAGCTGCCTTGTCCAATATGGTAACACTAAACACATAGGGCATTTGAACAATTAAACTATTAAAAATCTGAACTGAGATTATAATTCACAGATTAAGTATGAAAAAAGAAAATGAAATGTCTTACTAATATTATTAGTCATTGCATATTGAAATGATAATATTATGGGTATATTGGATTATATATGTAATGATGTCTATAGTTTTTAATGTGGCTACTAAAAAGTTTAAATTACATATGTAGCTTACTTTGTGGCTTGCATTTTATTTCTACTGGTCAGTATCAAGTTACTGAGTAATGGTTAGGAGAATGAGTTTATTTAATATATCTTTTTAAGAAAAGTAATCAGGCTTAAAAAGTGGTGACCAGTTAGGAGAATTAAGAAACTAGAAGCAAAAATTCAAAGGCCTATATATGAAGTCACAAAGGCTGAATGAAGGAGGTGGCAACAGAGGAAGAGATGGCATAGCAATAAATACTGTTTTGTGTCTGATTACTTTTGCTCAATGAAATAATTTTTTAGGTTGTTCTTAGTGCCAGAGACATCACAAAAGAAGACTTGCAGAATAATCAACTCCAGTGACAAGATATGGACTTAGAAAGAGGTAGGAATTATATATAATATATATATATATATATATATATATTATATATATAATATATGATATTTATAGTCTCCTAGGCAGGGAGAATGATGATGCACATGGTGGAAGTGAGGAATTTGATGGGAGAACCTGTTCTGTTTTTAAGTCCTGGAATGTATTATACAGGTGTAGCTGTGATGATAATCAATCTCTTGATGGAACAAAGAACAGAACAAACATGTAGATGACTAAGTCTGATATAATGGCATACATCAATGGGTAAATGTACTTAAGACTTTGGTAAAGTGGAACTGGAATTCAGGGAGGAAATGATCAAATTGATCATAGAGATTAGACAACCATCTTGGTAGAATTGAATTGAATGTTGAATTAAAGGGTAATGCTATGATTTCAGGTGGTGATATTTTTGACAGTTCAAATGAAAAGCTAAGAATTAAACCATAGAGAATACTGACATTTGGAGGTTGGAGGAGGATGTTCTACAAAGATAAATTGATCAGTCATGGAAATGAGAAAGGAACAAAGGCAGTGTGGGATTGTGGGACCCAAGAAATTAAAGAAATATATCAAAAAGCAGAAACCAGTCAACAGGAGAAAATATTTCAAGAAATGTATAAAGGAATGTAGATGGCATTTACTATTTAGCATCAAAATATTACCTGGCAGGAATCCAATAATCAACCATGAAATCTAAGAAAAACCAGATGTCCCATAGTCTTTCTGCCTTTGGATCACATGGCCCATGCTTGAGCTTTTCTCCAGATGTGTTTTCCCTTTTCTCATTCTCTAGTAAGTGTGCCTATCCCATAAAGGTTCTCCTGGATAGTGTCAGATTTATTGTTTCCTGTAGCATTTATTAACTGCATCTTCAGTCCACACTTATCACAGACTACCTGACATTATCTTTTTGTGTGTATTATTTCTTCTGACTCCAAGGTTATGTTTTTGGTACCCCACCTGGCTACCTCCCTAGGATTGTCCTTAGTGTTAAATTATTCCCATGAATAGAGAAAACAGCTGATAAGCAAAAATCAGGGCAAAGGCTGGTAGGTATAGTTAGTTGGTCTGGACTACTGAGAGTAAGTGTTCCTTAAGACTCACAGATCATCACTGGCTTTTCATTTCTCCACCAGTTTTTATTCTTTGTTTTTCTTTAGGGCCTTCATGATGTTTAAGAGTAGAACTCACATTCATTCATTCGTTCATTCATTCATTCAACAAGGTTGCAAAATAAATTAAATATACAACCTGAATACCCTTAATTGGATCAAATGTATTTGATCCGTTTTGTATTAATTTTCTTTATGGCATAAGGTGTGATCCAAATTGCATATTTTTGAATGTATATATTATTATATACATGTTTATATGACTCTTTCCACACTTGAATGTAAGATTCTTGAGGAAAGGAACTGGCTATTATATACCTTATTAATATTTGTATGTTTAGTGTCTAGATGGTTCTTGGTACCTAGTTGACTGTCAACTTACATTTGTTTAATGAATATATAAATGAACAAAAGTATAAATTTCTTCCTGACAGAGCTTGAAAAATGGGTAAAGAAAACTATACATAAGTTAACCAGAGTACAGAGGGTAAAGAGAAACCTGACAAAGAAGTACTCTGATAAAAACATATTAGGACTTAATGAAAACACAAAAGTCTCATGCAGCAACAATGGGCAAAGGTTGCTGGAGAAACTGGCATGTGGAAAGAAGAATGGAAATGGAACATTCTCCTAAAGGGAACAGTGACTATTGGCCCTATCAAAATATTTTTATTTCTTCAAATTTATTAAGGAAACACAGCTTTTTTTTTTTTTTTTTTTCTATGCTGGGTGAGTTTTTACTTTAACTCCTGTGATCACTTTTTCTTTACACAAAAGTTTTTCTATTAAAAAAAAAATTCTTACAATATGTAGCCACACAGCCGGGTTTTATTTTAAGGACAACGGCATTTTTACCTCCTGTTTTGTGTGAGGGTCTGTGGGTTGTAGGAGATGAGAAAAGAGGTTCCCCAGCTGCCACAGCCTAACAAGTCCCCTGAAAGTGATGACTGCATCGTTTTCCACCCAATGCCATATTCGGAAAGCAATCCTTTTGAAAGGAGTTTTGCATATAGCTGCAGCTTCTCTACACTGACAGTGGTGTTTCCTGATGTGGCCATGGCTGTGTCTGCACAGATGGCGTCCTGCACCCACCAGCCTGCCCTGGAACAGTTAAGATATTTCATGTTCCCAACAATAAGGAGTATTCTACTGAGAGGACTTGTTTTTAATAAGTTGAAGTGGAGGAAACGGGCCTGATGCGAAGTAAAAATGATTGTGAGGCAGGACATGGAAAAAGTGAATGCCCCTTCCCATGCCCCCCACGATGGGGCAATGTTCTCTATGTCTGGGTGATGCTCTGTAATGATACGCATAAATCAGGGTGGGAAATGAGTGCTGGGTGGGGAACCGGTTTGCTTTATGAGCCATGGCATATTCTGCACATACAACGTGCTATTCTGGAAGGATCTTGGGTGGGGCAAGGTTTGAATCCCAGTTCCACTCCTTACCCTTACCAGGTTCCCCCTGCCCCTTCCTTCTTTCCTTTCTTTCCTTACTAAATTGCTATCCTTTCCCAAGTTCAGATTCCTGCAAATGAATTTAGTATTAATTACTTCTCAGTGTTGCTGAGGGTGTTGAGAAAATGTCTACAAGGCTGATGGGTTCATAACAGATACCAGTGTCTTCTTTCTTCATTGTGTGTGTGTGTGTGTGTGTGTGCGTGCGTGTGCGTGTGTGTGTGTGTGTGTGTGTGTATTGGGGATAGGGGCTACCACACCTCTCTGTAAGGGACTTCTCCTACCAGTAGATTCACTTCAGATTAGTATTAGGATGTGAGCTGAATTATCTTTCACTGAGAACATGGTGCCAGTCACCTGCCATCTGTATTGTTTGTGCAGGGACTTACCCATCTCTAATGGAAGTGTGTTTGACTGCTGGGTTAGGCAACTGTATCCTTCCCCTCTGCTCTTCCTTTCTCACTGGGTGCATGAAACACAACTTGGCAGTCATCAACACAGTGTTTTCAGATGAATGCTTTCCTTTTCCAAGGATGTGACAGCATTAGAAACAACAAATTATATTTCTGGAAGAGGCCTGGGAAAACATCTTATCCTAAGTCCTCATACAGATGAGCGAACAGAAGCCTAAGAACAAGCTCACTTGCTCAAGATATAAGGCACCTTAATGGCAGGGTTTGGATTAAAATCCAGATTGCTCAGCTCAGGGAGCTTTCCAGTTTTTCCCCTACCTCTCAATTATCCCCACACCTCTCAGAGAGAGGACTCTTTACAACTTTTTCAGGAGAACATACAACCACAGTGAGAACACACATCACATTCAAGGCCAGACGATTGAGATATCTAAAGGGATGGTTTTGATTGCAGCTCTCTTATGGAAGATACTAGCAATAATCATTTGGAAGAGTAATCTTCCTTTGATTGGCAACAATTCTGACAGCACTTTTTTTTTTTTTTTTTTTTTTAGCACATGTGGATACCCACATGATCATACAGAAAAGTAAGAGTTCTACTTTCTCGCTGGATTACTTAGCTGCCTGGGGGGTGGTCTCATTTAATGACTGCACTGTCTCTGGCAAGAAACACTATAGCTTTTTTGTTGTGGGGACTGCAGTATGCAAATTGACTGGAGTCAATCGTACCTGATTTTCTAAATTGTCGTTTCTATAACAATTCTCCCACCGGGTAATAAGCCATTGAAATCAAACAATGGGATTGATTACACATTCCTCACTCTGGGGAAACTCCATTAGTTTTACCTGAATAAAAACTGCAGAACAGGGCCCAATTTGGGGTAAGTAGTGTACAAAATTCTCCAGGAAGCACAGTAAAAATAAGTTTGAAAAAGCCTAAACATTACTCTTTAGCCACAGGGAGTACCAAGCAAACCGAGTTTTATTTACAAGTCACATAAAAGCTTGCTTAAGTGAGTACCACTTGCAGTAAGAGCTGACAAAACTCACTCTCACTTGGCTCTGGAGGTTGAGAGTGGCCTTCAGGTTAATTCTAGAAGCTCCACAGCCCTGTCAGAAAGTCACACAAGTGAGCAAGTCTCTAGCTTGAGATTTCCCAATTTCAAACCACAAATAACTAGTAAGTAGTTAGGAGACCTAGAGAGAACTCAATCTCCTAAAGTGCTAGCTGTTTGATGGATAAGTTATTTAACTTCTCTGAATCTCAGGTTTCTGGTACTTAGCTTGGGCTTAAAATGCCTGTCCTACCAGTTTCCCAAGATTTTTCTGACAGAGGAATCCATGTACAACATGTGACTTGAAACTGTTAAGTGCCTTGTTAATGCAGGGGGTTCTTATCCAGGTAGTCATTTTTGCTGAGTTATGCAGTTTTATAAGATACAGAACTTAGCCACCAATGGGGCAAGTCTTCTCCTGACCTAACCACATACACAGTGGACTCCATGTAGTCAGGCTTTGCAGTCACATAAAGTCCTGCTCAAATCAGTCTCCTACTTACTAGCTCTGTGTTCAGTGGCAAGTTATCCAACTTGCCCAGACTCATCTGTAAAATGGACAAAGAAATAATACCTGGAGGAAAGATGGTGACAGAGTAGAGAGCAGTGTTGATGGTGTTCTTGAGTACCAGAGCAGCTAGAGGACAAGATAGGGAGCGTGAGACGTCTTCAGGACCCTAAGAATTGGAGCAGGCAGCATCTGGACACAGGGGAGCACAGCCCAGAGGCAGAGGAGACCAGCAGGACAGTAGGTGAGGCGTTCCCAACTGACCGGATGGCGGGCCGAGGTCGGCTCTGGGCAGGGGCGGCTCTGCCCAGAGGGGCGCGTTTGACTGAGGCAGCTCCGGGCTCCCTGGCGACTGGAAGTCTCAACAGTGAAGTGCGGGCAGCGAGGGCAAACGCTGTAGGGAACGCAGAATTGAACTCTTGCAGGGGAGGGACTGTATGAGAGGCTTGCTCCAGCAACAGGGAGAGGAGGCTCCTCACAGGGCTAGAGGCGGAGGAGAAGAGTCCTGCGGGAAGCCGGAGCCGGGAGAGTGAGAAGTGCACCGGCCGGGGTGATGAGAGGGCCAAAAACGGTGCTGCTGGGCCACTGGGGAAACAGCAGCTAGAAGCCCCTGAGAGGGGGGAGACCCAGCCCTGTGCAACCACACAGGCCTCCAGGCTCCGCAGAAACTCCAAACAGCGAGCCGGGAACTAGTAGCGGTGGTAACTGACCCACCATTGCCGGAGACAAAGGCTGCACCGCCCACGCCTGGGAGGGACTCATCACAGAGGCCGTGTACAGGGGTCTGCGGAGAGCTGGTTGGCTTGGAGGCGTGGTGCCCGCCCCGGAAGGGCGGGACATGTAGGCGGACCCCGGGCAGTGTTGACTGACAGGGGTGGCCTCCTCCCTGAACTGTGGGGGTGGGGCCAGTCGTCACTGGGACCAGTGAAGTTGCCGGCTGCCCTGCAGGGGTGCTGGGTGCTGGTCATGGGCAGGAACCTCTGCCTGGAGTGGGAGGGGGCTCCCTGCGGGCTCCAGAACACCGGCAGCCCTAAAACCCAGCCAGGCTGCAGAAGGCCCAGCCTACCTGGGGGCAGACACTCAGAATCAGCTCTGACTGTGACAACAGAGGCCCTGCCACGTGCCAAGACCAGCTAGAATATTGACTATAGACTGTAAAGTCCTGACCAAGAAAAAGAGGCAGCCTCAGGAAAGGGATTGCTGCTAATCTCAAGCACCTGAATTATACCGAGAGCAATACGAACTATTAATCCCCAACATGTCCTTTTCAAAAGTTATTTCTCACATATTCTTAATCCCCCCCATACCTCAATCCACCTAAATATCCAAGACCCTCCCCCTACTCTTGAATTAAAGTCTACTCACTCTGTGGCTACAATGCATTCCCAGTCCTCAATCTAAGTATTCCTCCCTTCCCCAGCCTTTCTAAACCCTTTCTTTATTCTTTTCTTCCTTCCTCTTTCTTTTTTTTTTTCTTTTTTCTTTTCCTTCTTCCTGGTAAAGCCCACAGGTTCTGGCTCCACCTGGACCAATCAAAAATCTTCAAGGGTGAACAGACACCTAAACCCTTTTTTTATTAATATTGATTTCTCTTTGTCTTTTGACTTTCTCCCTCCACCTTTTTTTTTTTTCTTTCTTTCTTTCTTCTTTCTTTTCTCCCTGATAAAGCCCACTGGTCCTAGCTCCACCTGGACCAAACAGAGACCATAAAGGGTGAACAGACACCTAAACCCTTTCTTTATTAATATTGATTTATCTCTGTCTTGTGGCTTTCTCCCTTTCTTTCTTTCTTTCTTTTTTTTTTTTCTCTGCTAAAAGCCCTCAGGTCCAGGCCCCATCTGGACCAGTCATGGATTATTAAGGGTGAACAGCCATCTAAACCCTTTCTTCTTATTATTATTATCATTTTTATTTCTTTTTTCCTTTTACATATTTTTTTGTTTGTTTCATTTTGTTTGGCTTGGCTTTTTATCATTTTTTGTTTGTTTGTTTGTTTTTGTTTTTTCTGCTAAAAGCCCACAGGCCCAGAATACAACCAGACAGCCCAAATAAAGGACACACCAAGAACACCAAGTGGAGAAAACCTGGGAGACGGCAACATTGAACTCCACAAATCTCCTATCACAGAAGGGTGCCCAACTAAGGCAAGGAAGCAAAGCAGGTTAACCCAAGGAAAGAACAAAAATAAATAAATAAATAAAAAGCAAGCAAGAACGGACACCCAAAATGGGGGAAAAAAAGAATCAGTCCATCACCAAAAGGAAAGGAAGAATCTTCAGAAACAACACAAAATGAAACAGAGGCACCTGGAATATCAGATAAGGAATTCAAAAGAATGATGATAGAGAAGCTCAGTGAGCTCAGCCACATCAAAGAAAACTATAAATGACTCCAGGAGAACTACAAAGAACTCCAGAGAAATTACAAAGAACTCCAGGGAAGTTACAAGGAACTTACTGAGAACTACAACAGCATGAAAAAGGACATGGAAACTATCAATAAGTGCTAGAAGGAAATGAAGAATACAATTTCTGAATTGAAGAATACAGTAGAAGGAATCAACAGTAGGCTAGAGGAAGCAGAGGACCAGATCAGCGAGTTGGAGGATAATGTAGAGAAATATCCAAGAAAATACACTAGAATAAAAAAAGGCTGAATAAGACTGAAGAGGGGTTAAGAGAGCTGCAGGACAACATGAAATGTAACAACATCTGTATCATAGGGATACCAGAAGGAGAAGAGAAACAAGGAATGGAAAACCTGTTCAAAAAAGTCATGATAGAAAATTTCCCTAACATGATGAAGGAAAACATTTTCATGATAATGAAAACATTAATCCAGTTCAGGAAGCACAGAGGGTCCCAATGAGGATCAACCCAAACAGACCAACACCAAGGCACATTATTATTAAAATGGCTAATTTCAAAGACAAAGAGAGAATCCTAAAAGCATCAAGAGAGAAAAGACAAATAACATACAAAGGGGCTCCAATAAGGCTATCAAATGATTATTCAAGCCAGAAGGGAATGGCAAAAAGTATTTCAAGTCATGGTAAACAAAGGCATGCAACCAAGAATCCTCTACCCAGCAAGGCTCTCATTCAAGATAGAAGGAGAAATAAGGAGTTTGCCAGACAAAAAAAGACTAAAAGAATACATCTCTACCAAACCAGCATTGCAAGAAATGCTAAAGGGTCTGCTATAAAAAGAAGTAAACAAATAAAATGAAGAAACAGAGAAAGCCAAAGAGGAATACAGACACAAAGGGAGAAAATGGCAATGAATAAGTATCAATCAATAATCACCTTAAATGTAAATGGACTAAATGCACCAATCAAAAGACATAGGGTAGCCGAATGGATAAGACAACATGACCCACATATATGCTGTCTTCAAGAGACCCACCTCAGAACAAAAGATCGACACAGATTGAGAGTAAAGGGGTGGAAAACAATATATCAAGCAAATGGACATGAAAAAAAAGCTGGAGTAGCAATACTGATTTCAGATAAAATAGATTTTACAATGAAGACCATAAAAAGGGATAAAGATGGACATTTCATAATACTTAAGGGAACAATCCATCAAGAAGAAATAACTCTGATAAACATATACGCACCCAAAATATATAAGGAAAATCTTGGAAGACTTTAAGAAAGACATAGACAGCAACACACTAATAGTAGGGGATTTTAATACCCCACTATCAACAATGGACAGATCTTCCACACAAAAAATCCCCAGAGATGTTGTGGCATTGAACAACACTCTAGAGGAAATGGACCTAACTGATGTACAGAGTCTTTTACCCCAAAGAAGCAAAATACACATTCTTTTCAAATGCACATGGATCATTCTCCAAGATAGACCACATGGTATGTCATAAGACAAGCCTCCACAAATACAGGAAAATTGAAATCATACAAAGTATCTTCTCAGGTCACAATGGCTTGAAACTAGAAACCAATCTCAAGGGAAAAACCCAAAAATTCTCTAACTCATGGAGACTGAATAACATGCTTTTAAGCAATGAAGGGGTCAACAATGAGATCAAAGATGAAATCAAAAAGTTCCTGGAAACAAATGACAATGAACACACAACAGCCCAAAACCTATGGGATACAGCAAAGGCAGTTCTC